>SJYC01026072.1:0-23431 GCA_006408675.1 Madoqua kirkii
GTTGCATTTTCTTGGCTGTGTCCAACTTTTGCAACCCTATGGACTATAACCCTCCAGGCTCCTCTGTCCGTGGGATTCTCCAGGGAAGAATACTGGAGTGGGTTGCCATGCCGTCCTCTAGGGCATCTTCTCGACCCAGGGATGAAGCCTAGGTCTCTTACATCGCCTAGTATTGGCAGGCTGGCTCTTTATCTCTAGCACCACCGGGGCAGCCCTTATCTAAAGGGTTAGAGGGTGAAAGTACATGGTCACTGGGTTCCCCTCACTCCCATAGTTATGTCTATGTATAGCTTCCTTCAGAACAGCTGTAAATGTTGTCTACCAGCACCTCACACAATCCTCTGACCCAGAGTTAGTTGTTCCATTGGTGGAAATAGAGACCAAAAAAATTTTCCCATTTGAGGATTCTACCATGTAGGGCGTCCAGCACTATGCTAGATTAAAAAAAAAAATACTCGAGGAAATAAGTGACTCCCTGTATTAGACAGCTCAGGCTGACATAAAAAATCCCATGGACTGGGTGGTTAAACCGCAAATTGTTTAGTCATGATTCTGGAGGCCAGAATTTCAAGATTAAGTTGTCGTCAGGGTTGGTTTTGATGAGCGTTGGTTTTGATGAGCGCGGTCTTCCTGGCTTGCCGATGGCCGCCTTTTCGCTGTCCTTACACAGCCTTTTACTGTGTGCACGCATGCCTGGTGTCTCTCCATGTCCTTAGAAAGTCATCAGTCTTATTGGATGAGGGTTTCACCCTTGTGATGTTAATTAACCTTTATTACCTCCTTATAGACTCTATCTTCAAATACACTTACATTAAGAGATACGGCTTCAACATATGAATTCACAGGGGACATCATTCAGTCCATAATACCACCATAAACCATGATGATTGAAAATATGGCCCTAGAATCTGGACCATAAAAAATGTTTTAAAAGGATTCCCTTTTCTACAGGATACAGTGATTTTCAACGGAAAAAGCTCTACTTTGGGAGCACTTTCTTATCAAATTCTTATCGCTTCTCTTGGACTCTGCTTCTTATCTGTGAAATTAAGGTAGTAATGAAGCAATGTATATGTTTTATCTCTAATCCGATCCAAAAGATTAATGGTGAAAACAAAGGAACGGAGAACATGTCTGGGATCAGCAAGAAAGTAGTGTATGATTAACAACAGATGCTTTTTATGGGCACAGAAAGCGACAAAATGATATTCACAAAAGTTATGTGTCTGAAATTTTTATATTTGAGTAAACTTTAAAGGACCTACTGGCTCTAACATTATCACTCTATCAATGAGCACAGAGCCTTTTAGAAAGAGAGTCCCTTAGACTTGGAAAATCAGAAAGTAAACAGTATTTGGTCACTTTTTCAAGTCGAGACCTAAAAGGAAATTGGAAATAAATAATGGGGTCCTGATGCCCAAGGGGAGACCTTTGTCAGACTAAGCAGGAGACATGGTGAAGTGAAGAGAAAGTAACTCAGTCGTGTCTAACTTTAAAGGACCTACTGGCTCTAACATTATCACTCTATCAATGAGCACAGAGCCTTTTAGAAAGAGAGTCCCTTAGACTTGGAAAATCAGAAAGTAAACAGTATTTGGTCACTTTTTCAAGTCGAGACCTAAAAGGAAATTGGAAATAAATAATGGGGTCCTGATGCCCAAGGGGAGACCTTTGTCAGACTAAGCAGGAGACATGGTGAAGTGAAGAGAAAGTAACTCAGTCGTGTCCGACTCTTTGCGATCCCGTGGACTGTAGCCCGCCAGGCTCCTCTGTCCATGGGATTCTCCAGGCAAGAATCCTGGAGTGGGTTGCCATGTCCTTCTCCAGGGGATCTTCCTGACCCAGGGACTGAACCCAGATCTTCCACATTGCAGGGAGATTCTTTACCATCTCTCTCAGCATGGTGATAGATAACCTGTTAGATAACCTGAGCAGAGACCCTGCTGTGTGTTCACCAAAAGGGGGCAGTAGAGGCCAGGTTCAGCACAGTAGCCCAGAAGACCTGCGCTGGGCCCACAGCCGTTAGATGCCAGTTACCAGGAGAATGCAGGAGGGGGAAAGCCTGATGCTTAAATGTCAGAGCAGGAGCGATTTTTTTTTTTTTTTTTTTTTTTTGCCAAGGAGCACTGTACCATGTGGAGAGAAAACTGGCTTTTCATTTGCTTTCCCCTCACCGTCTTGAACTTACTGACCTGGACCAGCACTTTCACCCTAAGTAGGAATAGCAAATTGCACGTGTCTTGTTGACCTGGGAGGGCGGGGGCAGAGCGCCTGGCGATTTTCATTGCAACCCCTGCCAGTGTTTATTTCTATCTCTTGCAGGAAGAAGGCTTGTTAGGGAGGACAATTAACTCATCAGCTACTATTAGCAGGGCCTAATGACTGCCAGGTTTTTCTGGGAAATCACAATCCTCTCGCTGCCCTTCCCAGAAAGGACTTCCTCCTGCCGGGAGGCTGTTTAATCAGAACCACAAACAATCGTGAATCAGGGGAAGGTAGTGGTATGAAGCAGTGTCTCTCCTGTGGGGAACCCAGTGCATGCAGAGGAAAAGCAGAACATCTTCCCAGGGCCTGGAGACTGACCTCCTCGCGAGTGTGTGGACAAGCTGCTCTCCGTCTCCCGGAAGACCTCTGGCGATGCTGATCTTGATCCGGCTGCCCATCCTCTTGGTGGTTATACATCCAGTCCACATTACGTAAGTATGCTTATATCCTTTATATTTAAGAATCGAGGGGTATTTATTCTGGCCATACATGCTAAACATTCTCCCTCCCCTTAAATTACTTTCTCTGACTACTCCAGTAACCTAATTGAGTTCTTTTTTTTTTTTCAATTCTTACCTCTTTCAGTCCATTCATCACAATGATAGCCAGAGTGATTTTCTAAGAACATGGCTTTGTCAAATCACGGGCAGCCACTCTCTTGGAAATTTCCAGTGGTTTCTCACTGCATTTATAGTGAATTCTCAACTGATTACCATTACCTACCATGCCAGGCTTCACCTGGAGCCTGCCCACTCTTCAACCCTACTTCAAGACACCATTCCCCATACTCATTCTGCTCCTGTGCCTTTTAAATCCTAGACACAGGAAGTGTCTTCCTTTCTCAGTGCCTTGGTACATCTTTGCTTTGCTGAGAACCTTCTCCACCTGCTCCTTACCTATTTTTCAAGCCTAAGGTTCAGGGTCTCTTTTTCCATAAATGTCTTTTCTGATTGTTGTAGAGGTTGTAACAGTCAGTTAGGGCTGTTCTAGCAAAATACTGGACCCTGGATGCCTTCAACAAGAGAAATTAATCTTCTTGCAGTTTTTGGAGGACGGACGGTCAAGGTCAAGGTGCTGATATGGCTGGTTTTTCCTAAGGTTTTTCTCCACGGCTTGCAGACAGAGAAGCTTAGCCCGTGCTTTCTCCTTCCCTCTGTGTCTCCGTATATATACACACGAAGACACATATTCTACTTCTGCATTCCTGTTATTTCTTCCTCTTTTTGTAAAATATTTCTTTATGGATTTATTTGCCTGCGCTGGGTTTTTAGTTGAGTCAGTGTGGATCTTTAGTTGCAGATTGGGGGATCTAGTTCCCTGACCTGGGATCAAATCCAGGCTTCCTGCATTAAGAGCATAGAGTCTTAACCCATGGACCACCAGGGAAGTCTCCTTTTCCTCTTTTTATAAAGACGCCCATCATATTGCATTAGAGCCCCATTCTTATGCCCTCATTTAATCACCCCTATAAAGATCCTATTCTCTAAATACTGTCACAGTTGGAGTTAGAGCTTCAATACATGAATTGTTGGGGGACACAATTCAATTCATAACAGAGATCTTCCCTTATCTACATTCCCCATGAGATTATCTGTTATAGTACCCAGAGCTTTTCATTCATAGTTTTCTTTCTATATACTTTAAATTTCATCATTACTTTAAAGCTTACATTTAATTGTCTGTTTATTATAAATGCTGCTAGATCGGTAAACTTAAAATCCTTTTCACCATTCTACCTCCAGCACCTGGAATAGCGCCTAGAACACAACAGGCACTCAAATATAGATTAAAGGGAGGAATGATTTGACTGTCCAGTCACTGGGCAGGGCCTAGGTCTGCTTGTTCATCACCTCATCATCAATATTATAGCTGAGGCTGTTACCTGTATCAACTTGAATGAAAGAGCAACTCGTTACGGGAAGCAGGCCCTCAATACTAGCACTCCTAACATAGTGTATTGATCAGGGTCCAGTCAGGAGATAAAATGCATTCTCAAACTGAAAGGGAGTCCACGGCCATACCACCCTGAATGGGCCCGATCTTATCCAAACTCAGAAGTTAAGCAGGGTCAGGCCTGGTTAATACCTGGATGGGAGACTGCCTGGGAACACCAGGTGCTGTAGGCTTCAAAAAAAAAAAAATTGAAGGAGAAACTTTCAATATAAAAATTTATTAACTAGCAAATAAGGATTAGGGCTTCCCAAGTGCTGTTAGTAGTAAAGAACCTGCCTGTCAGTGCAGGAGATTTAAGAGAGATGTGTTTGATCCCTGGGTCAGGAAGATCCCCCGGAGAAGGGCATGGCAACCTACTCTAGTATTCTTGCCCAGAGAAGCCCATGGACAGAGGAGCCTGGTGGGCTACAGTCCATAGGGTCTCAGAGAGTCTGGCATGTCTGAAGTGACAGCAGGCAAATAGGGATTAACTACTAAGAGGGGAAAAGAGAACTCTGAAGAATATAGTAACTGCAGAAAGAGGACTGTTTACGAAGCTCGCCTCCAGTATCACAAAGCCAGGTGAAGAAGGGTGGGTTTGGAGCTGAAATAATTTGATAAATGTAATACTTAGTGCTTAAGAACGCAGACCTGAGCATAGGAATATCTGGGTAAAAATTCAATATGAGACCACAGATTTTGATTTTTAAATTTGGAGGGGCAGCGAACTCTTCAAAGGAGAGGTAGAATTAGAACTAGACTTTGGTAATCACATCAGTCTCGAAGATGAATGGTTGCTGTTCTTAGTCGCTAAGTCATATCCAACTCTTTTGCAACCCCATGGACTGTAGCCCAACAGACACCTCTGTCCATGGGATTTTCACCCCAAATGAGAACACTGGAGTGGATTGCCATTTCATTCTCAGGGGTTCTTCCTGAACCAGGGATGGAACCCATGTCTCCCACATAGCAGGGAATTCTTTACTGCTGAGCCACTGGGAAAGCTTTTTTATAAGAAGAATACATATGATAATAATGTTATGTGCAGAAGGATTTGATATAGATTTAAGAAACTAAAGACCTAATTCAAAGTAACTTAATTAGAACTTTTTTTCCCACTAAAAAGTGTTTAAGATAGGTCTTATGTTATTTAACTCAATGGTTCAATAAAATATCAAGGACACAGATCTTTTAACATATTTCCCCTTGGCCACATCCAACATGTAAACTTGTCCCCTTATAAAATTTATCTCATGGACACATTTTATTTGCAGTTGTTCCAGTGATCATGTTGACTGACCACTTCCAAAGACAGCGAAGGAATTGTCCTTTTCATGAGCTTCTTTTTAAGAGCAATGAAACATTTTTTTTTTCTCCCAGAACCTCTGCTTATGATCTTGGCCAAAACCAAGCTCAAGGATGTATTTAAACTAATAATTATTAAGGGTGATAGAACAGCCATATTGACTTAGACCCAACATGATTCAATCTTCATGGTGAGGTTGAGCATCATATTTATGGAACCACAAATGGGGCTATTTTAGGAAGTAAAGGGATGACTGCTGAATAGAAAACCAATACCATCCCCGCAATAGAAGAAGATTTGCCCAGGGAACAGAACTCGGTGAGGGCGATTGTGTCCAAAAGAGGAGTTGATGAGAAGACACAGGCATTGGAAGCTATTAGACTTCATGAAGGAGTGGTTGACCCTTGAACAACATAGGTTTGAACTGTGCAGGTCCACATAGATCAGGTCAGTGCCCCTAACCCCCATGTTGTTCACGAGTCAACAGTGTTTCAAATCATCCCACTTAACTAGACTACCAGACCACCTGACCTGCCCCTTGGGAAATTTGTATGCAGGTCAGGAAGCAACAGTTAGAAGTGGACATGGAACAACAGACTGGTTCCAAATAAGAAAAGGAGTACGTCAAGGCTGTATATTGTCACCCTGCTTATTTAACTTCTATGCAGAGTACATCATGAGAAACGCTGGCCTGGAAGAAGCACAAGCTGGAATCAAGATTGCCGGGAGAAATATCAATAACCTCAGATATGCAGATGACACCACCCTTATGGCAGAAAGTGGAGAGGAACTAAAAGCCTGTTGATGAAAGTGAAAGAGGAGAGTGAAAAAGTTGGCTTAAAGCTCAACATTCAGAAAATGAAGATCATGGCATCTGGTCCCATCACTTCATGGGAAATAGATGGGGAAACAGTGTCAAACTTTATTTTGGGTGAGCTCTAAAATCACTGCAGATGGTGACTGCAGCCATGAAATTAAAAGACGCTTACTCCTTTGGAAGAAAAGTTGTGACCAACCTAGATAGCATATTCGAAAGCAGAAACATTACTTTGCCAACAAAGATCTGTCTAGTCAAGGTTATGGTTTTTCCTGTGGTTATATATGGGTGTGAGAGTTGTACTGTGAAGAAGGCTGAGTGCTGAAGAATTGATGCTTTTGAACTGTGGTGTTGGAGAAGACTCTTGAGAGTCCCTTGGACTGCAAGGAGATCCAACCAGTCCATTCTGAAGGAGATCAGCCCTGGGATATCTTTGGAAGGACTGATGCTAAAGCTGAAACTCCAGTACTTTGGCCACTTCATGTGAAGAGTTGACTCACTGGAAAAGACTCTGATGCTGGCAGGGATTGGGGGCAGGAGGAGAAGGGGATGACCAAGGATGAGATGGCTGGATGTCATCACGGACTCGATGGACGTGAGTCTGAGTGAACTCCGGGGGTTGGTGATGGACAGGGAGGCCTGGTGTGCTGCGATTCATGAGGTCGCAAAGAGTTAGACTTGACTGAGTGACTGAACTGAACTGACTGAACTGGACTATAGGTTGTGAAAGGGGAGAGTGAAGCACAAGACTGGTAAGTCATTGGGAACATGCTTACAGTACCTCTGATGCCAAGCAGTGGTTTTGGATGAATGAGAAAACATTGGAAAATAGGTGTTCAATTTGCAGTTATAATTACTGTACATGTTAAAAGTCTGATTTCTCAAGTCCTGAGCATATAAAACACATACAATCTCTTTTACTAAGTTTGTCACTTTACAGAACCATTCAAAGTGATGAAGCGGTTAAGATCCACCTGTGATACACAAGCCACAGGAGACTCAGGTTCAGTCCCTGGGTTGGGAAGATCCCCTGGAGGAGGACATGGCAACCCACCTCAGTATTCTTGCCTGGAGAATCCCATGGGCAGAGGAGCCTGGTGGATTAGAGTCCATAGGTTTGCAACGAGTCAGACACAAGTGAAGTGACTTAGCATGCATGCACCCGTAAAGGTCTATATAGAAATAAATAATAAAGTAAATATCAAGAAAAAATATTTAAATATTAAGAAAAAAAACATAGCCATAATTTCACAACACTATAAAACTTAGGCATGGGAATTTCCTGGCAATTCAGGGGTTAAGACTCTGCTCTTCCCCTGCAGGAGACACCAGTTCAATCCCTGGCTGGGGAACTAAGATCCACCATGCTATGCTGTGCATGATGCAACCAAAATAAAACAAAGGACTCAGGCCAAAACGAATAGAAGAATTTGTTTTCCAAGCCCATAAAAGAGAATTTTACTCAATAAATCATTATTTGAGGAACATTCACTACAGTCTTTCCAAAATTATCCTCACTAGCATTTTAGCTTCTCTGTGCATTTCCTGATAAATGAGACAGCTGAACTGTAGCCTTCCCTCTGGTAAAAGATATAAACACACTGAATCAGTGAATGTGGCCTTATTTTGAAAAGGGGTCTTTGAAGATGTAACTAATGTAAAGATCTTGGGAAGCAATCATGCTGGCCTGAAATCCAATGGCAAGCATCCTTATAAGAGAAAGACAGAGGGTGATTGGAGACATGGACACGTGGGTAAGGGATAAAGTCGTGTGGGAATGGAGGCAGAGATTACAGTAATGGATTTACAAGCCAAGGAAGGGCAAAGCTTTCTAGTAGCCTTCTCAAGCAGGTAAAGAAGCATGGACTAGGTTCTTCCCCAGAACTTCCAAAGAAATCAACCTTACTGACACCTTGACTTCAGACTTCTTGCCTCCAAAACTGTAAGAGAATAAATTCTTATTTCAAGCCACCAAATTTTTGGTAATGTATATGACAGCCTTAGAAAATGATAATGACTTCATTACCCGTTCATCTACTGATGAACACCTAGACTGTTTCCCTACATTGGCAATCATAAATAATGCTGTGATAAACATAGGGATGCACTGTCTTCTAAAATTAACGTTTTTGTGCTCTTCAAATACCCAGAAGTGGAATAGCTGAGTCATAGGATAGTTCTATTCCTAATATTTTGAAGAATCTCCATACTGTTTTTACATCATGACCGTGCCGATGTATAGTCCCACCAACAGTACATGACAATTCCCTGAACTCTACATCCTCTCCAACATTTGTTGTTTCTCATCTTTGGGGTAGATAGCTATTCTAACAGGTGTAAAAGGATATCTCATTGTAGCTTGTATTTATATTTTCCTAATTATTAGAGGGGCTTCCCAGATGGCTCGGTGGCAAAACATATGCCTGCCAAGCAGGAGATGTGGGTTCAATCCCTGGGTTGGGAAGGTCCTCTGGCATAGGAAGTGGCAACCGATTCTGGTATTATTGCCTGGGAAATCCCTTTGAGACAGGAGCCTGGTGGTCTACAGTCCAAGGGGTCACAATAGTCAGACACGACTTAGTGATTAAACAACAACAAAACATAATGAGACAGTGAACATCTTTTCATGTGCATATTTGCTATCTGCATGTCTTCATTGGAAAAATGCTTACTCAGATCCTCTGTCCATTTTATAAATTGAGTTTCCCATTGTTGAGATGTACGAGTATATTATATACCTTGAATACTGACCCCATATGGGATATAAGATTTGCAAATATTTTCTCAATTCCAGTACAATAACTTTTAGTTTTCCTTAATTTTTTTTTCATTATGAAGAGCAGAAACTTCTTTTTGTTGTTCAAGCCCTCAGTCATGTCCAACTCTTTGTGACTCTATGGACTGCACCTTCACCATCTCCTGGATCTTGCTCAAATTCATGTCCATTGAGTTGATGATGTCATCTAACCATCTTGTCCTCCATTGTCCCCTTCTCCTCCTACCTTCAATCTTTCCCAGCATCAGGGTCTTTTCTAATGAGTCAGTTCTTCACATCAGGTGGCCAAAGTATTGGAGCTTCAGCTTCAGCTGAGTATTCCAATAAATACTCAAGATTGATTTCCTTTAGTTTTTCTAAAGTCAAGCCTAAAGGATGACTTTCTTCCTTTAGGAAAAAGCATATGTTCAACTTCACAGACCTTTGTTGGCCAAGTAATGTCTCTGCTTTTTAACATGCTCTCTAGGTTGGTCATAGCTGTTCTTCCAAGCAGCAAGAGTCTTTTCATTCCATGCCTGCAGTCACCATCTGCAGTGATTTTGGAGCCCAAGGAAGTAATGTCTGTCACTGTTTCCTTTGTTTCCCTATATATTTGCCAGGAAGTGCTGGGACCAGATGCCATGATCTTAGTTTTTTGAATGTTGAGTTTTAAGTCATCTTTTTCACTCTCCTCTTTCACCTTCATCAAGAGGCTCATCTGCATATCTTATCTTTGATGTTTATATCTTTGAGGTAATCCCATTTGTTTATTTTTCATGTTGTTTTCCTTGCCATTGGAATCAGTTCCAAAATGACATTGATAAGATCAATGTCAGTTATTTTACCACTTATATTTTCTTCAAGGAATAATATTATTTCAGGTCTTGTATTCAAGTTTTAATCAATTTTGAGTTAATTTTTGTGTAGGGTATAAAATAGTGGTCTAAAATCACTCTTTTGCATACAGCTGCCCAGCTTTCCCAACATCATTTATTGAAGAGACTACTTTTTCTCAATTGCATATTCTTTGCTCCTTTGCCACAAGTTAATTGTCATAAATAAATATTAACTCTCCACATATGGTGGCTTTATTTCTGGTTTCTCAAATCTTCTCCACTGATCTGTTTGTATGTTTTTCTGTAGGCACCATATTGTTTTGATAATTATAGTTTTACAGTATCATTTGAAATGAGGGTACATTGTTTCTACAGCTTTCTTCTTAAGATTATTTTGGTTATTGGGGTCACTTGTGGTTTCACACAAGTTTTAGAATTATTTGTTCTAGTTCTGTGAGAGATGGTGTTTATCTGCATTCTTATCTTTGATGTTTATATCTTTGAGGTAATCCCATTTGTTTATTTTTCATGTTGTTTTCCTTGCCATTGGAATCAGTTCCAAAATGACATTGATAAGATCAATGTCAGTTATTTTACCACTTATATTTTCTTCAAGGAATAATATTATTTCAGGTCTTGTATTCAAGTTTTAATCAATTTTGAGTTAATTTTTGTGTAGGGTATAAAATAGTGGTCTAAAATCACTCTTTTGCATACAGCTGCCCAGCTTTCCCAACATCATTTATTGAAGAGACTACTTTTTCTCAATTGCATATTCTTTGCTCCTTTGCCACAAGTTAATTGTCATAAATAAATATTAACTCTCCACATATGGTGGCTTTATTTCTGGTTTCTCAAATCTTCTCCACTGATCTGTTTGTATGTTTTTCTGTAGGCACCATATTGTTTTGATAATTATAGTTTTACAGTATCATTTGAAATGAGGGTACATTGTTTCTACAGCTTTCTTCTTAAGATTATTTTGGTTATTGGGGTCACTTGTGGTTTCACACAAGTTTTAGAATTATTTGTTCTAGTTCTGTGAGAGATGGTGTTGGACTGTTGATAGGAATTGCACTGAATTTGTAGATTGCTTTGGGTAGTGTGGACATTTAATAATTCCAGTTCTTCCAACACCTGAACACAGAACATGTTTTTCACTCATTTGTGTCCTCTTTGGTTTCATCAGCATCTTACAGTTTTCAGTGTACAGGTCTTTAATTTCCTGGGTTAAATTTATTTGTAGTTATTTTATCATCTTTTATGAAATTGTAAATGAAATTGTTCTCTTACTTTTTTATTTCTGATGGTGTGTTTAGTGTGTAGCAACACCATAGCTTTCTGTATATAGATTCTATATCCTGCAACTCTGCTGAATTTATTAGTTCTGAGAGTGGTTTGTTGGAGTCTTTAGGGTTTTCTATATATAGTATCTTGTCATCTGTAAATAGTGACAGTTTTGCTTCTTCCCTTCCCTTCTGGATTCCTTTTATCTCTTTTTCTTGCTTAATTGCTGTGGCTAGGACTTCCAACACCATGTTGAGTAGTAGTGGAAATAATGAGAATCCTTGTCATTCTCAGAGAAAAGGTTTCAGCTTTTTGTTGTTAAGTATGATGTTAGCTGTAGACTTGTCACATGTGACCTTCATTATGTTGAGGTATGTTCCCTCTGTGTCTGCTTTGTCTTTTAGTGACTAGGGACCCATCAAAACTTTTATCTAAAGGAACCACACTAAGTACCTAACCTTTATCTGATTGAACAATTACAGTTTAGGAGCAGGATATACTACTTTTCATGAACACAATTTATTATTTTTCACAACAAAGTTATAATGCATGAACAACTTAATGTAAGTTGGGACATGTATTGAGTAGCATTCCAACATCAAGGATGTCTATGTGAACATACTTGAGAATGTATGGAGCCCTGGGAATCGCAGCCTTTCTGTGCAACTCTAAATATGCTTTTATATATTTTCCGATTTTTTTTTTTCCCAGAGCAGAGTTAGTTTCTCCCATATGTGCCACTGCAACCTAATGAACAGGCCTCTGTGGCAAACATTATTAAATGTTAAAAAAGAAAAAAAAAGAAAGTTGTTGGAAGAAAGGAACCATTCTCTCTCTTACGGTTAGCTATCAATTCTCCAGGGTTTCTCTCTGTTCTTTATAAGATTAAAATATGACATAGCTAAGGACTTCTGCAGAGAGAGTAGGGAGAAAAAAACAGATGGTATAGTTGGCCTAGGAAAGCAGGTACCACAGAAAATTTGAGCAGACTCTTGTAGTGTGAAAAAAATGATAAAACAGAAAGGCATGAATTTTAGAGAGACAGAATTCAGGCTCTGAAAGTTATTTAGTATTGGATAATCTTGACCAAGTGCTTTAATATAACGGGCCTCACTGTTTCTATCCTTAAAATGGAGGTAATACCCACCTCAGAAGAGTATACTGAGAATTAAATGATATGAAGATATGATTCTTTTGGTTTATACTTCATCTATCTAGGTAGAGGTTGGAGGCAGGAAAAAAATAGAAAGGACACATTAGTGGTAATCCTTTCTATGTTTGGGTTTTTAAAATACAGGGTCACGTATCCCTCTACTTGGGGAATGCTACATCTTTTTAAGACTCACAAAATCTTATCCAGTCACCAAACTAGAAGCAAGCCAGACAGAACTGGAATCCCTAATGTTACTAGTTTACCCTAAAAGATTAAGCAAGTCGTTTTCTGTTGCTGAGCTGTGGTTTCTTTGTCTAAAAGGAGAAAGAGAATCCTTTAAGACTAAAATATTTTAATAATATTTAAGCTCATCGTGAGATCTCCTTCCTCTTGGCACTTAGAGTTAAAAGTATATATTAGTTCATACTAACTTTTTCAATATTTTCAGTTTTTTTTTTTTTTTGCACAAATGTGGGTCATCTTCCCATTCTGTTTTGAACACTTATTGTGTGTTCAACTGAACAAGTGATTTTAATGTTTATAGTGACCTGATAAAGAAGAGAAAATGATTATCCTTGCATTTCAAATGAGGAAACTGAGGCTTGAAGACAGAAAGTAGCTTTCTGAAGGTTTTGTAAGTAATAAATTGGAGTTAAGATTTGAAGCCATAACTGTTCTCTGACTTAAAATCCTGCACTTATTAGATCTGTTTCAATTTCTTTGATCCTTGAGGGCAGGCATGCAGTGTCCCTCATCTGTATACCCTTGAATAGACAGGTTGTGTCTTCCCATGAGGCCTTCCCAGATGCTCAGTGGTAAGGAATCCGCCTGCCAATACAGGAGACATGGGTTGGATCCCTGGTTCAGGAAGATCCTCTAGAGGAGGAATCGGCAACCCACTCCAGTATTTTTGCCTGGAAAATTCCATGGACAGAGGAGCCTGCTTGGCTATAGTTCATGGAGATGCAAAGAGTCAGACATGACTGAGCACATAGGCAAAACACCCGTGAGGAGAGGTGGAGGAGAAAAAATTCAGTAAGTAGCCTGATTCTGCCTTTTTTTTTTTAAACTGGGTTATGGTGAGAACTCAGCATTCAGAAAACTAAGATCATAGCATCTGGTCCTGTCACTTCATGGCAAATAGATGGGGAAACAGTGGAAACAGTGACAGATTTTATATTTTTTTTTTATTCCAAAACCACTGCAAATGGTGACTGCTGCCATGAAATTAAAAGACGCTTGCCCCTTGGAAGAAAAGTTATGATCAACCCAGACAGCATATTTAAGAGCAGAGATATTACGTTGCCAAGAAAGATCTGTATAGTCAAAGCTATAGTTTTTCCAGTAATTGTGTATGGATGTGAGAATTGGACTATAAAGAAAGCTGACTGTCAAATATTTGATAGTTTTGAACCTGTTATGATCAACCCAGACAGCATATTTAAGAGCAGAGATATTACGTTGCCAAGAAAGATCTGTATAGTCAAAGCTATAGTTTTTCCAGTAATTGTGTATGGATGTGAGAATTGGACTATAAAGAAAGCTGACTGTCAAATATTTGATATTTTTGAACCATGGTGTTGGAGAAGACTCTTGAGAGTCCCTTGAACTGCAGGGAGATCCAACCAGTCCATCCTAAAGGAGATCAGTCCTGAGTGTTCAGTGGAAGGACTGATGTTGAAGTTGAAACTCCAGTGCTTTAGCCACCTGATGTGGAGAGCTGACTCACTGGAAAAGACCCTGGTGCTCGGAAAGATTGAAGGCAGAAGGAGAAGGGATGACAGAGGATGAAATGGTTGGATGTCATCACTGACTCAATGGACATGGGTTTGAGTAAACTCTGGGAGCTGGTGATGGACAGGGAGGCCTGGTGTGCTGCTGTCCGTGGGATCACAAAGAGTTGGACATGACTGAGCGACTGAACTGAACTAAACTGGTGGTGGGAAGACTTGTAAGAATCAGGATCATAAGAATCCTGGGTTTGAACTCTGGCTCTGACCTTGAATAAGTGACTCACCTAGTCTGAGTCTTTCTAAAATGAAGGAGGCAGCATCACCCACAACTTTGGAATCCTCATCAATAAAATAGGGGTTGTGACAGTGCCTGTCTTACAGACTTGTCTCCAGCATTTTTGTGCCAAAAATTTTTGATGTAAAAATCTTAGGAATGTGTCTGGAGTGTGGGGAGTGCTCAATAAATAAGTCCCAGATACTGTCACTGTTCATGGAATCCTGGGTTGCTGCAGTCCATGGGGTCGCAGAGTCAGATATGACTGAGCCACTGAATAACAAGATATTCTTCCTAATAACTGTGAATGACACTTTGAACCTTCCGGACCCTTAGAGTCTTGGGTTTCATGTGTTTTGATGTGTTTCAAAACACTGCAGTACTTGTGTTGTCTAGAGATTTCATCAGGAAAAGGAAGACTTTTAATCTGAGCCTGAAGAAATTGCGTTTGTAGCAAAAAGCACAAATTCTGTCATCACCAGAGCTGGAGCTAACTCAGTAGCATATTGTCAGAGTGGAAGAAGACCAGCCATGTGGGGAAGTGTGTATTTCTTGGTGGTGTTGATTGCTGAGGGCTCTGTGTGGGTAAAACAATCAACTAGAATCAGAAGATGTTGGCCCAGATTTTGTTCCTGGTGTTAACCAATTGTTCAGCCTTAGGCAAGTCTCCACCTCTTTGAGCTTTGGTCTTCTCGTGGTGAAATGTAAGTATTAATGCTAATTTCATAGGGCTTTTGTAAGACTACTGAGAAGGTAGATAATGCAGAAGCCTGGCATACGTTAGGAATTCAAGTACTTATGGGAAGTCAGTTTGCAATCTTTTATTCACACTTAAGCAACTTCTGACACCTTTCAGAGAAGTCAAGACAATATGTTCACAGAAAAATAGAATTTTCAATTTGAACAGCACTCTCAAGATAATGTTATCCCACATTGCTCCATACTTTTCATTTACCTGTGTTTGTTCAGTCAATTATTTATTCAACAAACATAGAATGTCTGTTCTGTATAAAACATAGGGGAAGGGGAAACCAGAGCAGGGAGCATTTACCATCTCTTTGTCTACCTGTTTTTCATTCTTTCCCAAGGGAAGGAAGTAGAAATCTTTCAGATTGCAGGAGACACATAGGACCGTGTTCACAGCCAGACAGAATTTTTGTATATTAAACCATTATGCTCCATTTTATGCTCTTCTACTCTCTCTTCACCCCAGATTCATGTGATTGGTGTTATTTAAAAGGATGGATAATTTTATGTGGGATCCAGGCAAGCAGGTTGTGTCCACTCTTAGCAAAACCACATAAGTTGACTGACCATAGCTTAGGTTCCTGTACTATGATGCTAGTCATATCATGATAAAGTTTCAAGATCTAGTGATTGACTTGCAGTCAGACAGAACCCTATGGCCTTCAACCTGGCTCTATAGGAGCCCCATGTTGGAATGAACATGGCATAAACAGTTGCTTAAAAAAAATATTACTATTTGATGTTTATCTTCGTGTGTATAACTTTCTTGAAATAAAAACTATTTGGCAACAAAAAGAATTAGGTATTTCTACATCCTCAAATCCTCTGGTCCTCACTTGGGAGAAGGGTGGCATTTTCAATGTGTGATATTTTGGTTATCACAATTGGATGGGAGATACTATTGGAATCTAGTAGGTAGAGATGAGGGATCTTGTTAAACTATTTACATTATATAACAGAAGATCCTTCAAACAAAGAATTATTGAGTTGGCCAAAGTTTTTCTTCAGGTTTTCCTGTAACATCTTCCAGAAGATATTACAGACAAACTCGAATGTACGTTTTGCCCAGTGCAATATATACCTCAGAGGGTGCTACAAACTAACACAGAAACTTTACTAACAAATATCATGGGTCCTGCTTACCAGACATTTACAGTCTAGACTAGTCGAGGCTCTCAGAGTGTGGTCTCTAAGGACCATAGGAAAGTGGCTTTGGCATTCACCAGAAAGTCATTAGAAGTGCAAATTCTTGGTCCCTGCCTCAGACCTGCTGAATCCTAGGATGTCCCCCAGAAATCTGTGGTTTATAAGCCCTCCATGTGCTTCTAATGTTTCTTAAAATGTGAAAACCACTAGTTCAGGTGCTGGTAAGTATGAGCAATGGGTAACATTAAGAAGAGGAGCGGTAGGAAAAGCTGGGATCAAATGGGTTATGGATCTAAACAGTTCTGAACAGCAGACTTAACTGATCCAAGTGAATTTTAAGATTGCTAATCTAGCAATAAAGATGATACTCTTAAAGAAAGTGATAATAACAGGCAACAGAAATGGTGTGCAATACCAAGGAACTAAGCAGAAAGGTAGAACCTTTTTACGATAAATGCGGTAACGTCTCATGCTTATTTTCATATTTTTGAATCAGCCACTGCACTGTTTTACAGCATTTGGGGAGGGGAAAGATACATTTTTACACAAGAATTCAGGGCACCCATGTCATGTAGACACATGCCTACAACTACAGGAAAAAGCAGAATGAGCTCTCATAAACCAAAGAACCCAAGAGAGAGATTTCAAGCCTCCCTAGTCAGAAGTCCATCTCAGAGCCATGGTATCTGGCCAGAAATCCAAGGAAGAGGAGAGCAAGGGGAGTGGGCTACTGCGAATGAGGATGTAGCGAAGGCAGGACTCGGTGCTGCAGCAATGTGCTGGATAGGAGCAGCCTCCAGCGCGCTTGCCCTAATCCTACTGCTTCCCACTTTAACTCCATAGCCCGCTCTAGAGAGATGATTGTCTTGTTCACATTTATCCAATGGCGTACAGATGGCTACCTCCAGGAAAGGCAGTTTTATGAGAGGTAGTTCTTTTACCAAACTAAATTATCCTGGCTAAGTTGTCTGAGGATATTCTACGTCTGCAATCTGGATCTACATGGATAAACTTCTATGCCCAACCTTCGATTATTTAAGGCTGTCTTTCAACTTTCCTCAATTTGTTTATATCAACAGAATATTCACCTTTAAATATTCCTCATGTTTCACTCATATTGAAATACTTCTCATATTTCATTTCCTATTTCATTGCTCACTATTCCCCCGCTATCACTTGAGCTGCTTTCCTTTGGATATGCATCAGCTCAATTACGTGATCTAATACCAGGCTCCCAGGACTGAACCCAATATCCCAGATAGAATCACGCTAGTATGGAAAAATGCTGCAATTATGTGCCCTATTACTCTGACACTATATTTCTATAGTCAGCCCAGGCCAGATACTTGGATGGTGACCAGAGTGTGATCTCTATTACCCATACCAGGGTAGTATTTCCTCAAAGGCGATTGAAAATTTTCAGAGATGTTGGAGACCTCTCCTGAGGCTGCATAATTATATATTTTTTAAAATGCATTCAATTTCCTATGACAAGCTGGAAGTGTCTAAAGATGGCAAAGTGAAGGAGATAAATAGATTATTGATCGGACAGGCTTGTAATTCCTTAGCGAATTGGATTTAGTTTCTTCATTGAGTTCAGGTCAATGCCATAAATCTTCTAGAAAATCAATGCAACAGAGAGTCCTATGAACTAGACTTGAAGACATTTCCCTGGCTGCTTCAGGGCTGGGAATGATGGAAAGTGATTCCATAAGGGAATCAAATACTGGGCATGTGGGGGAAGCATCCAAGCGAAGTCAAGAGACTCGAACATTCTTAAATTGACCACTGTCATTTATGTGACCTTAATTGCAAAGTCACTTCACTTTGATCACCCTGTACATTACGATGACAAAACTAGACCGTGCAAACAATTCTCTATACTTTTCTTACTCCTCTGAGTGAAGGAGAGCAAGACAACTACTAAAATAAACAACTCCAACATTTGGTGACTTGACACAATGAAAGGTTATTCTTATTATAACAAATATTTAAATGTGGGTTCTGTCTCAGGTAGTTCATCCTTAAGCAGTTCATTGGGAGCTCAGGTGCTCTGGCTTTTAATATCTTACAACTCTGCTGTTACACAAAGCCTTGATGTATATTGCTTCCAACCTACCTTGACTAACACAGATACTTACAGAAGGTAATGTAAAAATAGAGTGTGAAAGGGTGGATAGAAACAATTACAAAACCTTTTGAAAATGCATTCCAGCTTCTGAAATGAGCCCATCTATCTCTGTATTTATAAAGAACCAAAAAAAAAAAATCCCTTAGAAAGGCGATATCGGCATATAAATAATTTTGGTTGGCTTACCTAAACTCCACCTCAGTCTCCAGTGAAACCTATTCAAAAGTCTGATAAAAGTGGGTCACCAGAAGGAAAAAGTTGAAATTTAGAGAGAAAAATGGTAGTGAGGGTGTTTAAACAGATGCACTGTAGATAATTGCATTTTAAAATTGTCTTTTTGGTAATTCTTTGTTGAGATGCTCCATTTGTTTTACCATATTTATCCACTTTATTTTGCATAGAGAAAGTGCATGACTGTTTAAAGACTGTGGCAAAGCTTATTCTAACCTGGCATAGTCACAAAAGGCATTGGAAGAGGACACAAAAATACATTGAAGCTTTGAGAAAATGGGAAAAAAAAAAAAAACAGAGGATCAGGGTACAGAAGAATGGAGCCAGATTGAGTAATACCCAATTTGGTAAACCCTGAACTTCTCAGGATATCATGAAGTCTAATGTCTAGAGTCCATAATATTTACAATGACATGACTCACTCTTAAAAGTATACAACAACATCCCAGCGAATCAACACAGCACAAGTTTACTTCTTACTCACATGATGATCCAGTCTGAGTATTCTTAGTCCTTGGTGCTGAACTGGTTTCATATTGCTACTCTAACAAATTGCCAGAATTTAGGAGCCTAAAGCAACCTTCATCTGCCCTCTGATATATTCTGGAGGCCCTATGCCTGAAATAAGTCCACATTGCTGCATTCCTTCTGAAGGTGCTGAGCAATAACAGTCTGTTTTCTTGCCTTTGCTAGTTTCTAGACGTTGTCTGAGCCCTTTGGCTCATGAACTTGTACCACTCATTCCAACCTGTTTCTGTGGCCATATCTCCTTCTTACACTCTTGACTCTCCTCTTTCCTGTAAGGATCCTTGTTGTCAACCTGGGCTCACTCAGATAATCCAGGAGCATCTGTCCATCTCAAAATCCTCAATCTAAGCAAATCTGTGAAGTTCATTTGCCATGGAAGTTAACATATTCACAGACTCCAGGGATTAGGATACCAAGTCTTTGAAGGGAGAGGACATAGGTGTCATTATTTTGCCTGTGATTAGGCCCATGGCTATAGAAGGATTTGCCAACTTCAGTACAAGGCTTCCAAGGTAGCCCTGGGCATCAACATCCAGCTGAAAAGTGGAAAAAAGAATTGACTACACCTGGAAGGATTTATGCCATTGGACTGACAAAAACCTACACTATGTACACTAACACTTGCTTTCTTCTTTTCTTTTTGGTTATATGGAAAACTCCAAGTTACATGTTTTGTCCACAGACCTGAGAATTAAAAATTGATGGTGTTACCTAAGAAGGGAGCACAGAGAAGAGACAGTGGGAATGGAGAATGGAGAAGAAGAAATACAGGCACGTGAATCATAGCAAGAGGAAACTGTGCTTGGATTTAACGGTTTGTTTTCTCATATTTTCAAGGGTGACTGAGATTTTCTTACAGTGGCACCAGCAGGCTTTCGCTGCTTGTGGCCTCCCCAAAATAGATCCTGAGTACCCTGGAGCCCATCTGCAGTGCGAATCAGTTAGTGACGCATGACAGCTATCCCTTGAAATGTGCTCAGTGAGTCACAGCTCTCAGCGGCTGTGCAGTGGGGCTTACTGGCCTGAAAATGACTTTCTCTCTTCCCTTCCACCCCCATCATCAGCTTGGGAAACTATCTTGGGATACATCTGTGTATTCTTTTCTCTGGAATCATTATTGCAGTTGTAGCCCCAATGCTCAAATCCTTGTACCTCTCTGGAGAGAAGCGGTGCCTCCTGGAATTGGTTGATCACATCACAGAGATCCAGGAAACCCCCAGTGTCTGCTGAGTGTGTAGCCTCCCAAGACTGTCTAGTAGATATGGTTTCTGTGATTTCTGTGACTCACCCTGTGTTTTGGAGTGGTATATTCTGCTTTATTATTATTTAAGCATACTTGATTTGCACAATGTGCTTATTTGAAAATGGAGGCAGATATATTTAGCATGTCTAGGTCCCTTTCAATGAATGAGTGATGTTCATTCTTTCTTTATCCACTCCTTCCCCCACTATTTCCAAACCTCTTTCTTAATAAGAGCTATGTGGAGGTGTCTGTTCACAAAGTAGATAACAAGGTCTGTCTACAAAAATTCTGACTCACCAGGTTCAAATCAAGAATTTATGTTTCTCACTAACAACACCCAGGTTTATTCTAATATTCAGGCAGCTTTTGCAAATACTACAGGCATATTTTAAAAGGCAGGATGGATTTTTGTCCTGGATATCTGGATTTAAACCAAAGCTCTTGAATTTACCAGTTAGAGCACATGGCCCAATTCCTTAAGATTTATGTATCATGCTGATAAATACATAACTTTACCCAAATCCAATTCTCAGATTATATCTTCTTCATTGCTGAGACATTTGCACAAAAGACACGATAACTGGTATGTTTACTGAGTTTTATTCTACTGGGTATGCTTTGAAATTTTAAAAAGAAAATAAAAAGATTCACATTGTCTGAAGTAGTCAGGTGTATGCATGACAGAAAAGAATAACTTTAAAAATGATCTCAGAGAAGACGTAGACTCTGAGCAGGCAAGCATTTCAAGTTAGAGCAGAAAGACATTCTCCAAGCGAAACTTTGAAGGACTCTCAGAACATCCAGCCATTGTTGGGTCATCTTAGCTCATCTGGCCATGCTCCCTGGTAGTGGCTATCTGGATTGATGGAGAAGGGGACCACAGAGGATGAGATGTTTGCAGAGCATTGCCAACTCAATGGCCATGAGTTTGGGCAAACTCTGGAAGACAGAGGAGTCTGGTGTGCTATGTGGTATAGTCCATGGTGTTGCAAAGAGTTGTACAACCTGGCAACTGAACAACAACAACATTGAAAGACTGGTGCTTCTAATTTCATTCACTGTTATTTGAATTCCTGCTATTTACTCTATTCAGTCTCTACCCTTCTCAAGAGTCACCTTTCCGACTCCTAGCTTGACCATCAATGGATTTATCTCCCAGCCTACAAACTGCTAATGACCACCACTCTCTGCCATGCACCTCTGATGGATTATACGGCATTGGCCCTTTCTGTTGACATTTTGGATGTTAGCTATACTAGCGAAGAGTCATATGTGACACTGGTCTGGACATTTTTCATGAATGAATCCACTCAGTCTTCACAATGATTGCTACTAATAATTTCACTTTACAAACTAAAAAACAGAAACATAGAAACTTATGGAGTTGGGGATGCTTACACTTTATAGCACAAATCCTAAAAAAACAAAACAAAACAAAACAAAACAAAACAAAACAAAAACAAACACACACACACACAAAAACAAAACACAACTTAATTAAAGAGAGAATTGCTTATGTCCCCTGCCAATGATTCCCAAGATATGTACATTTTAAAAGAAGAGTTTATTAGTATAATGTAGGGATAATTAATCATTTTAACCTAGATAACCAGGTAATGATTTCTTTACAATGTCTTTCGGAGAGGAGGATCTTCCTGTTTAAACAATGGCTTAGGGATTTTTTATCCTTTTTGGCAAAGGAGTCTAACCATATGCCGTATAACTCTCAAGTTATTCTTACACATGAACCCAGAGCTGCCTTATAGACCATCTAACTCCCTCCTTCAACTCATCTGAGGCAACTGCACTCTGCATATTAGCAGCAGTTTGCTGGGATCATGTGACTGAAAGTATCTGGGGCTCCTGAAACCCAATCCTACCTGACATCCAGGTGATAATGAGTCACTACCATTCCTGTTATTTTCTATTCACAAAGCTCTGGGTGAAAAAAGCATTAGAATTTGCTGGAAAAATAGAAGCTTTCATCCCACATACCCAGTCCTCATTTCCCTAAAATTTTTCTTCCAAGAACAAAGAAGTAGCAAGGAAGACACCAGAAAAGCAGGAATTTAAGACATGTGTCTGGTGAACAAACAAGAAAATGCAGGTCAAAAAGTAATCACTGATGAAAAATTAAAACTCTATTTTCTCTTCTTTTTCCCTCTATACATTGCTTGCCTATAAACAGCAAAGAGTTCTAAAAACACTGCAAGGCAACTCTCTCTGAACTAAAGCATCAGTTTTTGAAAAACATTATGCTATTATAAGACTAGACAATGAAATAAACATAAAGGCAAAATTGCTATGACAATCATACATATATATACCCCTCACATTCACATGTCTTTCTATTCTATTTGGAGCTAAAAATCAGAAGCAAGAAAAACTGTAGCAGAAAAATTGAATTGAACAAAATTTCTGGGTCTAATCACAGGGCACATTTGAGATTGTACTTTCCATCAATCTTGGGACCATTAAACCAAACATGCAATATTTCATTAATTTTATCTTAGATTCAGTTGGGAGCACAATGCAGTTAGACAGAGGCATGTATTTAGAGTGTTTAAAAGGACCTCGATAGCATTTAAGTTTTTTTAAGAAAGCTTCTCTGTTTGCCTTTCTCATTTCTCAGTCTCAACTATTTCCATAGATTCTACTGGGTTTTGTACTAGAATCTCAGCCACATGGTGATGGATAATAGTGTGGGATTATTCAAAATTCTAATACCAACATCTACCATGATTCCTGGCACATATGATATGATATGATTGATACATGCTATATTGAATTGATTAATATTACATTGAATCAACCCATGTTAAATTAATTGAAAAATGCCTGTTAAATCTATAGTCTCTGTCTTAATCATTGCCAACCTTGGCAGACAAGTGACAGCTTCTTGTCTCATTTATGTATCAGTTCCAAAACTTCAGTTCAGTTCAGTTCAGTAGCTCAGTCATGTCCGACTCTTTGTAACCCCATGAATCTCAGCATGCCAGGCCTCCCTGTCCATCACCAACTCTTGGAGTTCACTGACTCATGTCCAT
>SJYC01026073.1:0-19941 GCA_006408675.1 Madoqua kirkii
CAGGCAAGAGTGCTGGAGTGGGGTGCCACTGCCTTCTCCGACGCAAATGTTCAGAGCAGACTTATTTGCAGCAACCTTAAGCATTGGTAAAGAGCCCAAATGTCCACTATCAGGTGAACAGATGAACTGTTCACTGTTGTACGTCAAAACAATGGAATACTACTTAGCAATAAACAGAAGTTAACTACTGTTACATGACCAACATGTGGCAGCTAGTTTTTTGAGGAACCTCCATACTGTTCTCCATAGTGGCTGTACCCACTTCCCTTCCCACCAATAGTGTGGGAGGGTCCCTTTTCTTCACCTTGTCCAGCATTGGTTATTTGTAGACTTTAATGATGGCCATTCTGACTGGTGTGAGGTGGTACCTCAGTGTAGTTTTGATTTGCATTTCTCTCATAATTAGCAATGTTTAGCATATTTTCATGTGCCTGTTGGCCATTGGGGTGCATGTATCTTTTTGAACTAGTGTTTTCTTCGAATGTTTAATCAGGAATGGAATTGCTGGTTCATACGATCATTCTATTTTTAGATTTTTTTTTTTTGAGAAATCTCCATACTGTTTTCCACAGTGCCTGTATCAGTCTGCATTCCCACTAACAGTGTACAAGCATTCCCTTTTAGGGCTTTTAAGGGGAAAAAAAGTACGCAAAGTTAAATGAAAAATTCTGTCTCTGAAGAGTTAAAAGTTGTCATTAGAAAATGCTCCACTAACTTGAAGTGTTTCTTGCCTGTTCTCATTTGGAAATATAGAATGATGACTAAAAACTACTCAATATGCATGCCAAATTGAAGTTGATTAACCTCTGACCTTTACACATCATTTAATGAGGCAGCATGCACGCTGGCATTAAGAAAACTCTGTCAAAATGCTGAGTTTCAGTTAATTCCTTTTCTGGAGCTCTTTGTTTTGCTCCCAGCCCACCTAATTTGACTCTTGTCATGCTCCATATGAGGCTGGGGGCTTTATATGAATCCCAATCAGTCACAGTTATTGGCAGAAGCAGCGTGGTGGGGAATCATAGTGCCGTGGAGTCTCATGTATAAAAAGATATATGTGATCAACAGAAAGTAAAATATCCTTTTGTCTCTGGTGAGTCCAATTTAGCAATTTTTATGGCATTTGAAGAAAATGTCAGTGTAGTCATTTTGTTTAGATTATTTCGTGTCTTGATGAGCTACGAAAAGCGAATGAATGCTGAGATGGGTGGTGTGTGATAGAGAGCTGGCTGAATTTTCTGTGCTGTACACAAAAGACTGAAAACAAATTGCCCACAGATTGAAATAATTTCCACAGGGTCACAGATGTCAACAACATCTTTCAGAATTGGTTTTCTTTTTAAAACTAGAAGTTTCTTTCATGATGTTGTCCAGCTATGAAAACGAGCTTTGCGTGAAACACATTTAGAGTCTTTGGAGGCCAACTTGAAGCTCTTGGTGATGTCATCCTTTTATATTATTTATTTTATCACTTTTATCCTCGTGATCATCAGTGTCATCATTAAATATTTATTGTCATGTGCAGGTATTTTTTAAAAACCACTGAAGCTATACGTTAAAACAATGTGAAAATGAAAGACTTCCTTTATATAGTTTCATTTTAATTATGTAAAATGATATAAACAGGTCTATATATGATGAAATATCTGTAACTGACCATAAACAATGGGAACATTTTTGAAAATTAGCTTTTAAAAGCAACTTCGTGCCACAAAGTGTCTTTTGACTATTGGCGTGAGGTTAAAGTAAGTATTTCTAGAATCTTCCTATCTTTATAAAGTTGCCTAATGGACTAGAAAGACTCTTCAAATGGACGCAATAATTTGGGCCTTAGTTTCATAGAATACTACTTATCGTCTGGGAGAGGCTGTGATATTACAGCCTCTGAATGATATTATTCATTCATATGACTGAGATAAATGTATAAACCCTTAGAGGGAAAACACCATCTAAAATGTGCTTCACATCTTTTAGCCTAGATGCATTCATCTTTGGCATTTTTTGTCTTGTGCTTGTGCCCTGTCGTGTCTGACTCTTTGCAACCCCATTGACTGTGGCCTGCCAGGCTCTTCTGTCCATGGGATTCTCCAGGCAAGAATATTGGAATGGGTTGCTATGCCCCCCTCCAGGGGATCTTCCCCACCCAGGGATCTAACCCGCATGTTTTGTGTCTCCTGTGTTGCAGGTGGATTCTTTACCTGCTGGGCTGTTGGGAATACTTATTGAACAACTACTATCTAGGAAAATATACAGATAAGAAGCAGTTAGTTTGGTGAGAATATGACAGTATAGATGTGTGATCTAGGTATTGTAAGAGGCACAGACCAGGCTCCTTAGCTTCATGTTGGGGGTCCTGGTGGTGCTTAGAAAAGGCTTTCTGGAGCAAGTGATACCCTCAACTAAGATCTAAAAGTTAACAAGGCAGAGGGAGTAAGGAGGTAGAGAGAGGTGGTGGAGAGGCCAGTACCCATGAATGCTCTGAGGAGAGAGGGTGAGCGTGTCACTTTCTAAGAGTTGAATGTGGTTCAGTCTGGCAGGAGTACAGACTGAATGGAGGAGTGGCGAGGCATGTGGCTGGGAAGTGAGCAAGTGCCAGAGCAAGGCCTAGCATACAAGGCCAGGGACTAGAATACAAAGTGTTGGGTAGGCCAAAAAGTTCACTCCAGTTTGTCTATAAATATAACAGCTAAGGGAGAACCCGAACAAACAAACTTTTAAACCTGATAGTTTAAGTGGGAAATTTCACTTGTTTACAATTTCAAAAAAAAGCAAGAGAGTTCCACAAAAACATCTATTTCTGCTTTATTGACTATGCCAAAGCCTTTGACTGTGTGGATCACAATAAACTGTGGAAAATTCTCAAAGAGATGGGAATACCAGACCACCTGATCTGCCTCTTGAGGAATCTGTATGCAGGTCAGGAAGCAACAGTTAGAACTGGACATGGAACAACAGACTGGTTCCAAATAGGAAAAGGAGCACGTCAAGGCTGTATATTGTCACCCTGCTTATTTAACTTATATGCAGAGTACATCATGAGAAACGCTGGACAGAAGAAACACAGGCTGGAATCAAGATTGCTGGGAGAAATATCAATAACCTCAGATATGCAGATGACATCACTCTTATGGCAAAAAGTGAAGAGGAAGTAAAAAGCCTCTTGATGAAAGCGAAAGAGGAGAGTGAAAAAGTGGGCTTCAAGCTCAACATTCAGAAAATGAAGATCATGACATCTGGTCCCATCACTTTATGGGAAATAGATGGGGAAACAGTGGAAACAGTGTCAGACTTTATTTTGGGGGGCTCCAAAATCACTGCAGATGGTGATTGCAGCCATGAAATTAAAAGACGCTTACTCCTTGGAAGAAAAGTTATGACCAACCTAGATAGCATATTCAAAAGCAGAGACATTACTTTGCTGACTAAGGTCCGTTTAGTCAAGGCTATGGTTTTTCCTGTGGCCATGTATGGATCTGAGAGTTGGACTGTGAAGAAGGCTGAGAGCCGAAGAATTTTTGCTTTTGACCTGTGGTGTTGGAGAAGACTCTTGAGAGTCCCTTGGACTGCAAGAAGATCCAACCAGTTTGTTCTGAAGGAGATCAGCCCTGGGATTTCTTTGGAAGAAATGATGCTGAAGCTGAAGCTCTAGTACTTTGGCCACCTCATGCAAAGAGTTGACTCATTGGAAAAAACTCTGATGCTGGGAGGAGTTGTGGGCAGGAGAAGAAGGGGACGACCGAGGATGAGATGGCTGGATGGCATCACGGACTCGATGGACGTGAGTCTGAGTGAACTCTGGGAGTTGGTGATGGACAGGGAGGCCTGGCATGCTGCGATTCATGGGGTCACAAAGAGTCGGACACGACTGAGTGACTGAACTGAACTGAATCCCCTGACCTCAGGGCACATGACACCAACCACATTCCTACCCATATATGGAGATTTAGATGCCTATCACACACTTTATCCACATTGATTAATCTAACAGTTCTCAACTCCTTTTCAAAAATATGTACCTGACATAAGATACTCACATGCGGGACCCACTTCTTAGGTATATCCAGGGCGATGAAGAATCCCTATGGTTAACTAGATAATACTTACTTTATTAATAGAATAAATCTTATCTGAAGGCAGATTAAAGAGAGTGGAACAATCATAGAGATCATTCTGCATCTGATCTAATGTATATTTGCAGATAGAGAGGTAAGCAACCTGTTCACAACCCTTAGTAATTTAACTATTTTTCATGCATTTAGCTGGAGAAGGCTATGGCAACCCACTCCAGTACTGTTGCCTGGAAAATCCCATGGAAGAAGGAGCCTGGAAGGCTGTAGTCCATGGGATCATGAAGAGTCAGACATGACTGAGCGACTTCAATTTCACTTTTCACTTTCATGCATTGGAGAAGGAAATGGCAACCCACTCCAGTGTTCTTGCCTGGACAATTCCAGGGACAGAGAAGCCTAGTGGGTCGCCATCTATGGGGTCGCACAGAGTTGGGCACAACTGAAGAGACTTAGCAGCAGCAGCAGCAGCAGTAGCAAATGCATTTGGCAGATATATTTAAGTTTTCCATAGTCCAAACATGTGAAATATTTTTGCATTATTTCCAAACAAATACAATCACCATGACCTCCTTTTTGACACCCACATTTACATGAAGTTTATTCCCTCATAGGAATAGGGAAAACTGAAAGAAAAAAACAACTTAATAGCACCGTGTTTTGTTCATAGACTGTGGTGATAAAGGTTCTGAATATTATATAAGCACCAAGCAGGTTTTCTACTTTAATGAGGATTTAGACAAAGTGGAGCAGACTATTTGGGAAAGATAACATCTGTTTTGAAAACTTAGAGAGGAATGGGAACTAGGCAAGTCTGAAGGCGGGGTGAAAAATGAAAGTGGGATAGTCCAGAGACAGGGAGAATCGTGCAAAGGACAGAAATAAAAAAATAATGTATGCAATGGGTTGAAGCTAACTTTGCATGACCAAGGGCTTCCCTTGTGGCTCAGATGGTAAAGAAACTGCCTGCAGTGCAAGAGACTCAGGTTCAATCCCTGGATCAGGAAGATCCCCTGGAGATGGGAATGGCAACCCGCTCCAGTATTCTTGCTGGAGAATTCCATGGATTTCTCCGTAGAACTGAGGAACCTGGCGGGCTACAGTCCATGGGATCACCAAGAGTGACTCAGGGCACAACTCAGAGCACAACTGAGTGGCTTACACTTTCACTTTGACTTTGCATGATCAAGTCAGAATAATATGAGCTGGACCACAGCTCAGAAATGCCACACACTATCTGAACTAGCTGCCTACATTTGTCTTCTCACCTCAGGAATGCCATTCAATCAATACTTATTGGAAACTAACCATTGGAAGGTGCTGGGCTTGGTTTTCAGATGCAAAACATTGCCTGTAGTCTATCAGGAGGAGACAAGTGGAAAAAAAAATAGCCATAATTCTTAAGTCTCACACAGAGGCAATGAAATAGAAATTTATTAAGAATAGACCAGGAGAAACAGAAAAAGGCAGGGAAGGAATAAGAGATCTAGAGAGTTAAAAACAGAAAAGATAAATCAAGTGATAGAGACAAGGAAAGGTGAGAGAGAAATGTTACTTTTAAAAAGAGACCTGGACTGATGTCACCATAGGTGGCACCACAGGGTGTTCCTGACTTTGCTCCCCTCACAAGAAAGGCAGCTAGCAACTATCCACAGACAAGACACCACTGTGAAAATCTCAGAATCTTAGAGTTTGCAGCATCTCCTGAACCACAGAGACTGAGAACCACATTAGAAAGATAAGAGGGACAACTACACTCTGATCACGTTGCCCCTTCCCCAGATGGCACAGCACCACACGGGGAGGGTCTCTCTTGGCTTGTGGTTTCTGCAATGGGAAAAAGGAGAGTCCAGGATGGACATCCAGCTCCCCCAGTATTTGAAATGCTTCTCAGGAGACCCTCTGCCTCAGCTCACAGGGGTTGCTGAGGGAATCTGTAAGGCTTGACAAGGGGGATCAGGCAGAGACAGAGCCGGTCTTACAGCAGCCAGTACTCAGATCTTGGCAGAGGGCGTTCCCTTTCCCGCTTGCTGCAGAAACCAAGCAGAGCCTCCTCAGCAGCTCCGCCCACCCGCAGAGCTGAGAGGGGGTGGATGGGGGTGTTGACTGGAGAGCTCAGTTTGCAGTCCTGCCTGTCTTGGGTCCTAAGCCAATTATTCTAGATGCACTGGCCATGGAGCCCATTCTATGACATTTCCTGGCTGGGTAGATTAATTCAAAGTCCTGCTCAACTGCTTAGTATAGTGTCCAGTCCTTCCTGATGGGGAAACCTGTCCAGAGAACCTGGGCACCCATGGAGCCCACCCTATAGCAGCTGCAGAGCCCAGCCTACCTGACCTTGACCATATAGGGACATTAACTACCCATTGATGCCAACAGTAATCCGTGCAGTGCTTCCAGTTGAGCTGACGGTTAAGGGTGTTTCCTGGCTGAGGCAACCTATGAAGTCTGGAAAAATGAACCATTTACTTGCATGCACAGATCACCAGTGCAGTGAATGAAAGATCATAAAGAATCAGGTAAACATGGTACCACAAAAGGAAACTAATGATGCTCCCATAAGTGGCGCTAAAGAAATGGAGATCTGGGAGCTGACAAAGAATTTAGAATAGCTCTATTAAGAAAGTGCAGTGAACTACAAGAGCATACAGACAGCTAAACAAAACTGAGAAAACAATGTATTATCTAGAATCTCCATTGTGTGTATATAAAGTACACACAATGGAATATTATTCAGCCACAAAAAAGGAAATCCTTTTCTTTATAATAGCAGGAGTGAACCTCAAGGGCATTATGCCAAGTAAAATAAGTCATAAAAAGACAAATACAATATGATCTCACTTAATTGTAGAATCTGAAAAAAAAAATATAAGGGGGAAAAAAAACCCCACAAAAACATAGAGCAGCTTGGTGGTTTCATAGTGCCTGTGTCTAACGGGGAGGTGGGAAAAGGGTGACCATTACCGAAAGCCAAAGGGTACAAACTTCCAGTGATAAGACGAGTACATTCCAAGAATGTTAAGTTCAAACTGGTAGCCATAGTTAACAGCACTGTAGTGTATAATTAAAAGTTGCTAAGAGACTAGATCTTAAAAGTTCTCATCACACACAAACCAAGAAAACCATAAATACTTGAGTTGATGGATATGCGCTCATCATTTCCTAATATATACACATATCAAATCATTATGTTGCACACTTTAAACCTCTACAATGTTGTATGTCAACTGTACCTCAATGAAGCCAGAAAAATATAAATAAACTAAAAAGAGAGCCAACCACTTCTAGTCAAAAAAATTATTCTTGTGTTGAAACTGCAGTAGTTGAGGCAACAGTTTGATGAGACTCTTGTGGCTGCATTTTGACAATAATACAAGACAGGTAATTACATTTCCACCAACAAGTGATAACACAAGGATGAAAAGCGACATGCAGCAAACAGTCAAAGAATAAAAAGGGAGATGATCTGATTATCCTGGTGCAAATATATTTCTATGAAAACTGTGAAGAAAAATATAGAACATCAGACCCACAGACATAAACTCACTAACACTTATGTCAGCTTCAAGACTGAACGTTCATGTGTTGAATGGATGTTCATATACAATGAGATGTTCCCATATGTTTGCTATGTTAATATGAGGGAATATTCCATATAAAATAAAAAACATCCAAGAGATGTGCTTTCTTTTTTGAAACAGCTTTGTCAAGTTAAAAAAAAAAGAAACCCAAACTATAATGCAGATACTTAGTTTCTATGTTGTTATTGGTGGGCTTCCTTGGGGGCTCAGTGGTAAAGAATGACCCTGCCAAACGCAGGAGCCACAGGGGATGCAGAGTCAGTCCCTGGGTTGGGAAGATGCCCTGGAGGAGGAAATGGCAACCTACTCCAGTATAGTCACCAGGATAATTCCATGGACAGAGAGCTTGGCAGGCTGCAGTCCAGGAGGCCACAAAGAGTCAGACATGACTGAAGCAACTAAGCAAACGTGAGCAAGTTGTTTTGGTTGAAACATGACTTGAAACATGATACTCAAACTGTGGCAAATAATTTCACAACATTAACTGCTTTGCTCATTCATTCCTTCATTTTGTGTGGAGCAATTGGCCAGGCAAACAGGAGAGGAGAGGTCATTCCCAGAGGGAAAACATTGACAAGAATTAGAGAATGGATCGTTCATAGTAGGTTTTAAGCAATGGTCAAAGACCATATCACCACAAACTGGGTGTCTTGCTAAAAATCAAATTGCTTTTCCTTTGTTCTCTCTCTTTCTCTTATTTTTTTTTTTTTTTTTAAGGGAGAAAGGTTTTCACAAAATCTCCAGATATACATGTATTCCAACTCCTGACACACAGGAAAAATTTCTCAGAATCATAAACACTTTGTGGTAGGGGAGGCTGGTATGGTAATAGGTTGGTGGTTAGGGTTTTCTTGGAACTTCCCTGGCAAGCCAGTGGTTGACACCATAATCCCAATGCGGAGGGCACCGTTTCAAACTCTTGTTCTAGAACTAAGATTCCACCTGCATGGCCAAAACCAAAAAAAAAAAAAAAAAAAAAACCCCTGATCTTGCTAAGTGCTATTACGCAATATATCAATATATGAATCTATCTTTGAGCAAACTCTGGGAAATGGTGAAGGACAGGGAAGCCTGGCATGCTGCAGTCCATGGGGTTGCAGAGTTGGACAGGACTGAGCAACTGGACAATAACAATCTAGGCATCCATCTATCTATACATATTATGTATATGAGTGAATAGGTGTGGTGGTTTAGTCACTAAATCGTGTCTGACTTTTGTGACCCTATGGACTATAGCCCACCAGACTCCTCTGTCAATGGAACTCTCCAGGCAAGAATACTGGAGTGGGTTGCCATTTCCTTCTCCACAGTACATCTCAACCCAGGGATCAGAAGCCCATCTCCTGCACTGCGGGCAGATTCTTTACCAACTGAACCACCATATAAATATATACATATATATATATTGCTCAAAGTATTGAATGCTTTGTGGCCCTTAATAACCCGCCAGCTGTGGAAAGGTTTGAGGTTCCCAAGTTTTCAAGACGCATTTTAAGATGTGTAATGTGAGAGTGTAGCTTTGGAGCGCATGTCCTGAACCCATGTCATTTAGGGGAATCCTTTCCTTATTCTGAAGAAGGAGCCAAGCTAAAGAAGCAGCGCGTCTTTTCTTTCTAGCATTCTTCTCTGCCATGATGTCTTCCTTTCCTCTTCTTTTCCAGAACATGCTTCCTGTCTTATGTAGTTCTTCTCCCCAAGGACTGCTCTCAGAATAAGTAAATACACCCGTGACTCCAAGAGACAGACTGGCTACCAGACTCTGGGGGAATGATGAGAGAAAGGCACACTCAAAACAGGAAGAATCTGAATTGTAAAGCTTCCTCTCTTCCCCCTCCCTTCTGTGTTCTCCACATTCTGGGTGAGGGCCTCAGAGGGATTCAGCTCCAGGCATGAGTTTGTCTGTGTCCTGACAACTTGACAGTTTAATAATGTAAATCTTTTTTATTCTTCCAAAACACATGAACCCATATTATTATGATTTTCCTTATTTCCTTTCCTCTTCCTTTAAACTATTACCTACTAAAAGCCCTTCATGGCATGTCAATGTCCAATGATACTGGGAGTCTTTTTTTTTCAATCCTTAGACATTGTCACTCTTCAGAATAATGAGGAATGAATAGGGCTAGATGCTTTTCTTGTGTATCAGGATTGACTACAGGGAATTCTAGTCACATTGGAGGGAGGTGAGGTTGGAAAAGAGATGACATTTCAAATGCAGAAGAGATTATGCTATTGTATCAGGAGAAAAAGGAGTCAGAGGACCTTATGGTCTGGAGGTCAGAGGAAAAACAAAATAGTGTATCTAGACAAAAGATTTAAATAAAATTCAGGAGATAAAACCAAAAGCCAATTGAGGATCCATCAGAGTTTCTAGAAATGATTTATCAAGTTTATAGACGTTGCTAAGTCACATCAGTCATGTCCGACTCTGTGCAACCACATAGACGGCAGCCTACCAGGCTCCTCTGTCCCTGGGATCCTCCAGACAAGAACACCAGAGTGGGTTGCCATTTCCTTCTCCAATGTATGAAAGTGAAAAGTGAAAGTGAAGTCGCTCAGTCATGTCTGACTCTTAGCGACCCCATGAACTGTAGCCCACCAGGCTCCTCCATCCATGAGATTCTCCTGGCAAGAGTATAGGAGTGGGTTTCCATTGCCTTCTCACACGGACACAAACCCTGAAGCCCCTGAGAACATAAAGTGAAAGTAAGTCACTCAGTTCTGTCCAACTCTTTGAGACTCCATGGACTGTAGCCTGCCAGATTCCTCTGTCCATGGGATTCTCCAGGCAAGGGTATATAGTGGGCTGCCATTTCCTTCTCCAGTGGACCTTCCTGACCCACAGATCAAATCAGGTCTTCTGCATGGCAGGTAGATTCTTTACTGTCTGAGCTATGAAGGAAGCCCCTCTAGAATGTAAGGATCATAAATATGACCTTCATCAGGCAAAACACTCCAAAGATTAACAATGTATAGAAATTAAATTTTATATTTGAATTGAACGCTTCTCAATTAGTAGATTTTGTTTTTAAAGTATTCAACAACAGGGAGCAATGTCAGAAGCAAGGAGATGCAAAATGGAATGAATATTTTTCTGGCAGCCGTGAAAGTGAGTAACCTCAGGAGGGCTTCCCAGGTAGCTCAGTGGTGAAGAATCTGCCTGCCACTGCAAGAGATGCAGGAGACGCGGGTTTGATTCCTGGGTTGGGAAGACCCCCTAGAAAAGGAAATGGCAATCCACTCCAGTATTCTTGCCTGGAAAATCCCATGGGCAGAGGAGCCTGGTGGGCTACAGACCACGGGGTCACAGAGAGTCAGACGTGATGGAGTAACTCAACATGCCTGCCTGTAGGTGCATTCCAATCCTGGAGTCTAGGAACATTCTCTGCAACCTTGGAGAAATGACTGAACTTGTCCACATTTGCCTAGTTTCAAGTGATTAAAGACTGACAGTCTCAAGAAGTAGTCTGAGATAGCCCTCCCAGAAGACAGCCTCTTATATAATACACAGAAAACTAAAGAACAGGGGAAACGCATTCTTAAGTGGGTTGCAAATGCTTAAATTATGTGAGTAAAAATCTTATCTTGCACACATTACTTAAGTAAAACTTTAAGGGTCTGCTTTTTTTAGGCTGGTGGTCTGCGAAGACGTTTCTGGGATAATTGCCAACTTCTATTTCACCCTGACAGGTACCGACCCAACTCAGTTGTCAGTGGATAACTTCATTTGCTCACATCGTTAAACAGGTAAGGGGCTTCCCCTGTGGCTCAGTGGTAAAGAATCCGCCTGCCAGTGCAGGGGATGCAAGAGACACAGGTTCCATCCCTGGGTTAGGAAAATCCCTGGGAATAGGAAAGGGCAACCCACTCCAATATTCTTGCTTGAAAAAATTCCAGGGGGTTGCAAAGAGTCAGACCCGACTGAGCAAATAAACCCACACACAAAGGAAAGCGAGGCTTTAGAGGGACTCTCTGGGTTCAGTGAGGCTGTGACCACGAATGTGGTCTGGAGAGGGGCTGGACTTGATTTATTCAGAAAAGTAAAAAACAATGACATGCATCCTCTTGTGGCTGAAACTAGAGCATAAGCAAGAACCAGCTTATAAGGCAGAATGGGTAGGAAAGGCATGAATGGGTATCCCAACCCCGTAGATTTTCTCCTGCTTTATAGTACGATCTGCCCTACTTTCCAAGTCAGAAAATCCTCCGTGACTTTCTCTCTCCCTCATTTGCCCTTATCCAATCAACCACTCAGCTTCATTCAATCATCTTTAACTTGCATGCCCTATAGCTCGCCTCTTGGATTCCCACTATTCCCATGAATTGAAGGGCATTAACTCCTGCCCTCTCTTTTTTATTAAGACAGTCTCCTTTGTGGTTTTTCCACTATCACTTTCCAATAACCTTCACAGAAAAGTTAGTGCCAGAAAATTTAAGAAATCAATTGATAAAGTATAAATGCCCAAATATTTCTTACCTTCTTTGCTGTTATCAGATGCAAATTTGTGTATCTTTTACTGGAGATTTTCTGATTGCCTGCTTGAAATAGCCACTGGTCTAAATGACCCAGAGCTATGGGTACATACCAGTAAGCGGAGACAAAGCATTGTACCATGGAAATAGTCCTTGCCTGGTGCTGGAAAGAGAGGATTTATTTCATGGCATATGCATTGACATTTCAGCTCTATCACAAGTTTAATTCCTTAGCATTTCACATATCCATGTATAAAGAGAGAATATTAGTACTATGTTTCAAGATTACATGAGATAAGGACTTGGCATACTGTTCTGTATTGAACGTTTCATAAATTTGGGGTGGGGGAAGAGAATATATGGTTTATAAATCTGTTTGAGAACTCACGGGGGAAAGCAGAAAGACACCCCTTCTGTTGATGCATTTTCTATAGACTCCTAGCCCTATTGCATCAGTGTGTAAACGCGTAAATGTGTACATCAACTTTAATTCTTGTGTAACTGGAAACTCTATCCATCCTCCTTGTTTCCCTTCTGACTCCTTTATTTCACTGCCTTCCTCTTATTACTGGGAAATTTACTGATGTTTTGTTTTTCGTTCCTTCTTCCAATTTCCCTCTAGCCAATTACAGTCATAGCTCCCAAACCCACCCATCATTTTCTCAATGATCTTTATAACATCATAGATCTAAGAGAAGGCTTCAGACTTTTTTTTTTTTATTGACTCCATTTTACAGTTTTGCAGAAACTGAAGCCTGAAAAGACAAAGCAGTTTTCCCCAAAATACGTTGCTGCTTAGAAGCAGGAGCGAACCTAAAACTTAGGTGCTCTAAATTCGCTCAGCAAATGCCCCTTTCTTTACATGAGGCTGCTTCTGAGTGCTTCAGATTATTTGTTACATTAGTGCTTCATCTTTTATCTGTTCTTAATCCCTCACTAAATTCCATTTGCTTTTGTTCACTCACAGCATACAGTATATATTTATCTTTTTGTACTGTCTGACCTCAGTGGTCATTACCTAACTTTGCTATAGGACTGCAAAAGTCCTTAAAAATTTAGGCTGATGTCTAAAGCTACCAGACTTGTTATTACCGTGGACTCAGTCAAAGATGTTAGTCTGATACTGACATAAATACAAAAAAATGGTGTATCTTTTCTCAACTTCAAAAATAACTTCAAGGCAACCTACATTACTGTGACATTCCCTGAAGGTTTGGAAACCACAAGATTGATGATATGAAATAAAAAGGAGGGGCTCTTTGGACCCTTCATTTTCTCAGTTGCTAGCATTATTTTGACAAACATTTTGTCATTATTGCTTAGCAAAGGAATTGGAGCTTGTTTTTTTTTTACATCAAAATTATTACCTTCCCTGAATAATAAAAATCAATAAAGTCTCTTCTTGTGTGAAGCCTCCAGACAACCTTCTCTCAACGAATAATTAAACATTTGAATCAATTCCAGGACTAGCCTATCGTTCATCGCTTTATGAAACTTTGCCACCTGACCATCTTTGTCTGAAATTTTGTTATTATTTAAAAGAGAAATACCTCCTAAAATGAGTTCTTGTGAAACTGAAACTATCACCTCTATTTCATCTAAGGAGCAGAACAAGGCAGGACTGACATTGCCCAGGGAAGAGAAGCTGGCTCAGGCAAATCAAGACCTGACTTGAACTATCCCAGAAACCTCAAGCTGAACTAAGACTGAACTCATTTTTTTAAGCTCAAGACTCGCAGAGCTTTCTGGAAAACAATGACAGGGGAACCTATTTAAGCTGAGATTCTATAAAAGAAAGAAAAAAGGTCATAAAATATGTGCATATGTGGCAGCAATGCTAAAAAAATACCAGTGTGATAATACACACAGACTTATATGGTATCTGGGGACATTTTGAATTCAGTAAAATTAATGTTCAAAAAACATTTTCACAGTTTAGCCACTAACAACTCATCTTGTTTATAAGTCTTTCTATCTGAAAACCTGTCACTTAAATATTCATGCACATAATTTAATTTGAAGGACCAAATCTTTTCCATCTCAAAACCTCCTCATCACTCTTAAAGTCTGAAAATCTAGACCTTATTACAGATGCAACTTTGTCTTCTCTTCATTCTGTTCTTTCCAACAACATCAGTCTTCTATTGGTTACTCAATGAGCCAAGCGATCACCTCCCCATCACTAACCCTCAGAATATTTGCATCAGTGTCCACCTCCACCTGGAAAAATCTCCCACTCTTAAAACCTTCCCAGTTAACATTCTTTATTTTTCATGTTTTAGCTTCGCTGTGGCTTTTTCATGACCCACTTCACTTCTAGATTACTTATATATCTCATAGCAACCTGTAATTTTCATCAAGTCACTTACCACAGTTTAAAATTAGCTACATGCTTAAGTAATTATTTTATTAATATCTGCCCTTCTATGGGCTGTAAACTAAGACAATGGTATGTCTGTCTTGTTCAGTGTTATCATGAAAGACTATTAGATATTTTGAAATGTGTTGAATGAAAGAGTAAGTGAACTTCTTTTTCTTTGAATTAAAAAATGAAGAAGACAATGTAATAATTTGTCAAATATTGGATTTCAAGAATTAAAATATTCCTGGTAAATATGAGCTAACTCAAATCCCCTCAAATGTCCCCAGATAATGCCAACCATGGCCAATAGTCTGATCCAGGTACCTAGGAATGTATACTTTTCATATTTAGAAATGATTTATTTTATAGTCCAAAGAGAGATATTTTTATTTCTTTCTTTTTTTAGGAGAGGAGGTAGGAAGTTTTACACAACTATTGGAAAGAGAGTAAGGAAAAGTATGGGGGAGAAAAGAAAGTACAGTTACATAACAACTAGCAAGTTATTTAGAATTCCTGTCCAATAGAAATGTGTGGCTGAAATAAATTTTGGAAGTAATACATTCTGCCCATCCACTTTTCATAGCTCCACCAAATTATAAGTTAAGGCTGTCGGTATGGTGTAGCAGAAAGAACCCCAGGACCTATTCTTTCAAAAGAGACCCATTGAGCGTTTGCTTCAAGCCAAACACTGTACATGACTCTGTGGACACAGCAAGAAAAATTATAGTCTAGGTTATACATTAGGAAAACTACTTCCTATTTCAGAGGCGTCCATTTATTTCTCAAAGGTTCAGATTCTTCATTTGTTAAAAAAAAAAAGTGAATTACCTCGATTATCTTCGTTTGTAAGATCACTTCTCTGCCTCTAACGTTTTGTATATCTATAATGTTAGGATCTATTGTTTATTCATTCATTCACTCAACAAACATTTATTGAGCTCCTAGTGTAGATGTCACAATAACACTTTTAAGCACAGGATATAAAACAGTACGAAAAGCATAGTCCTTGTCCTCATAGAATTTGCATTTTATTGAAACAGCCCATAATAAAAAGAATGGAGTATATAATAGATTAGAAGGTAAAAAGTACCACATATGAAACGAGTCACCAGCCCAGGTTTGATGCATGATACTGGATGCTTAGGGCTGGTGCACTGGGATGACCCAGAGGGATGGTACAGGGAAGGAGGAGGGAGGGGGTTCAGGATGGAGAACATGTGTATACTTGTGGCGGATACATGCTGATGTATGGCAAACCAATACAACATTGTAAAGTAATTAACCTCCAATTAAAATAAATAAATTTATATTTAAAAAAGAAAAACAAAGTACCACAGAAGGAAATAAGTAAAGGATAAAAATAAAGATCTCAGGAAGTAATGTATACAATTTAAAATAGGGTGACCAAGGCAGGCACGGAAAAAGGCAAGATATAAGCAAATATTGGATTGGCCAGAAGGTTCACTTGGTTTTTCCCATAATTCTTATAGGAATATCCAAATGAACTTTTTGCCAACCCAATACGTCAAGGGGGCATTTGTGACATATCTAGAGGAAGAATATTCCAGCCAAGGGAACAAGGTCAAAGGATCAGGACACACATGTTCCTTGATGTTTAATGAACATCAAGGAGGTCATTGTGACTGGTGAGGAAAATGAGTTGAGATCAGAGAAGTCTGAATCTCAGGTCACTTGGCGTTTTGTGGACCATTGCATTCTTAGTGGCAGGAAGACTCAGTTGTTGGAAGGATTTGAGCAAATTAATCTCATAAATTAATCTGAATCTCATTTTAATGAAATTAATCTGGATCCTGTATTAAGAAATGATGAGGAGAAAGGAGGATAAGTAGTTAGGAGGCTGTTGAAATAGTCCAAGTGAGAGATAAGGGTGGTTTGGGTCATAACAGTAGCAATAGAGCTGGTGAGGAATGATTAAATTCTGGATATAACTTCAAATGTAAGAACAACAGAGTTAGCTAAAAATTGGAAATGAGATTTGAAAGAAAGAGAATACTCAGAATGATGTCATGATTTCTGGTCTGAGAAAACAGGGCTAGAGTTACCAGTATCTGAAACCTCTAAGTGGAATAGTTTTGGAGGGAGAAGAGGAGGAGATCAAATATTCAGTTTTAGATTTTCACATTTGTGGAGACTATCATCAAGTTAAGGAGATGTTCAGTAGACATTATTATTCATAAATCTAATGTTCAGAGTTAGGTTTCTCTAGTGGCTCACCATCCTAAAGGAGACCAGTCCTGGGTGTTCACTGGGGGGACTGATGCTGAGGCTGAAAGTCCAATGCACTGGCTACCTCATGTGAAGAGCTGACTCACTGGATAAGACCCTGATGCTTGGAGGGATTGGGGGAAGGAGGCGAAGGGGATGAGAGAGGAAGAGATGACTGGTTGGCATCACCGACTCGATGCTCATGAGTTTGGGTGAACTCCAGGAGTAGATGATGGACAGGGAGGCCTGGTGTGTTGAGATCCATGGGGTCACAAAGAGTCGGACATGACTGAGCGACTGAACTGAACTGAACTAAAGCAGCTCATGGTGAAGAATCCACCTGCAGTGCAGGAGATGTGGCAGGAGCCATGGATTCAGTCCCTGGGTCAGGAAGATACCCTGGAGGAGGAAATGGCAACTTAGTCCAGTATTCTTGCTTGAAAAATCTCATGGACGGGAGAGACTGGTGAGTTACAGTCCTTGGGGTTGCAAAAGAGTTAGACATGAGTTAGCAACTAAACAACAACAATATTCAGAATTAAACAGAAAACTTAGACCATTAAGTATAGATGATATTCAAATCCGTGGAATGAAATTATCATGGGAGTGAATGGATACCAAAAAGAAGTTTAATGCCAAGCCTGGAAATACACTGAAGATGAGTAGTCAGTGAGATGAAGAGGCACTGGCAAAGAAGACTAAGAGGTAAGTAGTCAGCGAGTGTGGAAGAAGAGTATGATGTTCTGGAATAAAAGAGAAGAATATGTATCAAAAAGGAGCAGTGAGCACTGTGTCAAAGGTCGATGGCAGGGTCAGCAGTTTTGCTCCAGTCTCAATCACCTGATTTATCAAAGTGTATGTCAGGATGACACTGAAGGGAGTGGTAAAGATCAAAGACATATTCTTTTTTTAATATAATTTTTTATTTTAATTAGAGGTTAATTACTTTACAATATTGTATTGGTTTTGCCATACATCAACATGAATCCACCACAGGTGTACATGTGTTCCCCATCCTGAATCCCCCTCCCTCCTCCCTCCCCGTATCATCCCGCTGGGTTGTATTATTCTTTAAGGACTTCAGACTTGTGTTCAAGCATTGACCAAGACTGGGCTTCCCTTGTGTCTCAGCTGGTAAAGAATCTGCCTGCAATGCAGGAGACCTGGGTTCAGTCCCTGGGTTGGGAAGATCCCCTAGAAAAGGAAAAGGCTACCCACTGCAGTATTATGGCCTGGAGAATTCATGGACTGTATAGTCCATGTGGCCCACAGAGAGTCGGACATGACTGCATGATTTTCACTTTCACATTGCTCAATATTGGATCAAATACTTGAAGTATGTTAATGAATAACATCCAGTGGCTCAAAATTTACAGTCTTAGCTTAGTGATTAAGAATTCACATTAGGATCCATACCAACTAGTTCTTCTAAGAGTAAAGACCAACCTCCATATATATGATGACATAATCCTCCTATCACTGCAGATGGTGACTGCAGCCATGAAATTAGAAGATGCTTACTCCTTGGAAGAAAAGTTATGACCGACCTAGATAGCATATTCAAAAGCAGAGACATTACTTTGCCAACTAAGGTCCATCTAGTCAAGGCTATGGTTTTTCCTGTGGTCATGTATGGATGTGAGAGTTGGACTGTGAAGAAGGCTGAGCACCGAAGAATTGATGCTTTTGAATTGTGGTGTTGGAGAAGACTCTTGAGAGTCTCTTGGATTGCAAGGAGATCCAACCAGTCCATTCTGAAGGAGATCAGCCCTGGGATTTCTTTGGAAGGAATGATGCTAAAGCTGAAACTCTAGTACTTTGGCCACCTCATGGGAAGAGTTGACTCACTGGAAAAGACTCTGATGCTGGGAGGGATTGGGGGCAGGAGGAGAAGGGGATGACAGAGAATGAGATCGCTGGACGCCATCACTGACTCGATGGACGTGAGTCTGAGTGAACTCTGGGAGTTGGTGATGGACAGGGAGGCCTGGCATGCTCCGCTTCATGGGGTCACAAAGAGTCGGACACGACTGAGAGACTGAACTGAACTGAATCCTCCTGTCAGAGAAGGCAATGGCACCTCACTCCAGTACTCTTGCTTGGAAAATCCCATGGATGAAGGAGCCTGGTAGGCTGCGGTCCATGGGGTCGCTAAGAGGGCGACTTCACTTTCACTTTTCACTTTCATGCATTGGAGAAGGAAATGGCAACCCACTCCAGTGTGTTCCTGCCTGGAGAATCTCAGGATCATGGGAGTCTGGTGGGCTGATGTGTTGCACAGAGTTGGACATGACTGAAGTGACTTTGCAGCAGCAGCAGCAATCCTCCTATAATGCTCCAGACATTATCCATGCACACACTGAGAAACAGTTTGTAAAATGACGTGTCTCTCTTTGTGTGTATATTAGGTGACTTCAGTTGTGTCCACCTCTTTGCAACCCTATGGACTGTAGTCAGCCAGGCTCCTCCATCCATGGGATTCTTCAGGCAAGAACACTGGAGTGGGTTACCATGCCCTCCACAGTTGAGTCTCTTGAAATTTCCTGCATTGGCAGGTGGGTTCTTTACCTCTAGTGCCACCTGTCTTTTCAATGTATATTTCAAAAAGTCATTCTCTAAAATAGACATGATTTCTCTCTCTTTTTAAAAGGATATGACCTTTAATTTCAAGCTAAAAATGTATAGAAGTTCTGATAACACATTTATATACATTTTACCAGGTGGTCCTAGTGGTAAAGAACCCATCTGCCAATGCAGGAGACTCAGGAGACATTCAGCTTCAATCCCTGGGTCAGGAAGATCCCCTGGAGGAGGAAACAGCAACCCACTCCAGTATTCTTGCCTGGAGAATCCCATGGACAGAGTCTGGTGGGCTACAGTCCATGCTGTAGAAGAGTCAGACATGGCTAAAGTGACTTAGCATGCATGGTTAATTTATTAATTACATGACCTGATAATGAATATTACTATGTGTTAAGACTGGTGAGGCTCAATAAAAATATGAGATGGCATAAAAATTATTTCCCCTTGGAAGGTTCAGTTGGATGTGAAGGACTGACACTAAAAAGAAATATTACAAAAGTTAACTACAGGATAAACATCATGAGAAAGACCACTTGTTTCTCTCTCTCTGCCTGACCCTATGGCTTTCTCCACCCTCTCTCTCTCTCTCTCTCTCTCTCATTCAATATTTTTTTTTTTTTTTTTTTTTTTTTTTTTTGGTTGGTCACAA
>SJYC01026076.1:0-24545 GCA_006408675.1 Madoqua kirkii
GGGGGGGGGAGATCCAGGAAGGGGGCTATAAGTATATGTGTATATTAAGACATATATCTACACACATACACACACATACATAGAGCTGATTCACACTGTTGCACAGCAGAAATGAACACAACTTTGTAAAGCAATTATATTCCAATGGAAAAAAATAAAATGAAAAGACAGTAAAAGAGATATCCCTATCCCCATTTCAAAAAAATAAGAAACAAGTATTCAGAGAATGTATGTATTTGTGTAAGGTCTCACAGTTACTAACTGGCAGAGGTGGGTTCCTGACTCAGCGTAGCCCCCAGCATCTCTACAGCTTTATTAAGCGTTGTCTTATTAATTTGCAACGATACATCTTCATGTGTTCTTTTCCTTCTCTCTGCCTCATGTTCTTTCTGGATTCTCTCCTCTCTCCCCTCTTCCTCCTTGTCTATCTTCCTCCTGCCCCTGCTCCCTTCCTTGCTTTGCTGGAACTGAGTATTTCCCACCCCGCCCCAGATATCTCACATGTGGTCTCCTCTGCTTTTGGAAGCGTGTCTGTTCTGGCCTCCCTGCTCCTCCTCTCAGCCTGTCCCTGTTCTGACTTCAAATTCTTGGCCACCTCTGCCCAACTTCTGAGAGTGCCTCTAAAAAGCTGCATTTGTCCCAACACATTCTGACGAAATGTACATTTCCCATAAGGCCCCCATTTAATTTTTATCACCAGCAACACTAAAATAACTGCTCTCAATGCATTCATCCAAGACTTTTCACAGCCAGCAACTCCCTTCCTTTACTTCCTTTGCTTTTTTAAACCTGTCAGAGAAAGGTGTTCAGAAATATTTCATTTTGTTGCTACTCAGAGAAGTGATTTTCCATCTTCACCATTTTAGGGACTGTGAGTCAGTGCTGAGAACAGACTTGTGATTTCTTTAGTTTTGTTCAGACTAGAAAAGGCACAGAGCCTTGTGCATGCCTCTCCTCTCCAATGAAACATCCTAGTGTTTGATGAAGCTATCAAGACTGCCTTACTTGCAAGCCCAACCCTTCAGTCTGTTGTTTTTAAATTTCTCTGGAGTCTTCCTATCACTGGGAAAAGGTATGCTATCAAGCCTTATATTAGACCCTCAAGAACATGACAAATGACGCGGAGGAGGGCTGTCACAGGACCAAACACCTGCCTCCGGCCACCCCCAAACATCCACCCTCCTGCTCTTTAAAGGACGATGGCACTACCAACACTATTCATTTTACTTCATTAGTGAGTGTATTTGCATAGTCTTTCAAAATTTTAAATAGCTTTCACTCTCATCTAGGCACCAGAGATATGAAGATGAATGGTATTAACCCAGTTCCTAGGGAATTCACGTTCCTGTTTAGAAGGCCGCCATCTGGAAGGACAGACCATCAGGCAACGTGTAAGAGCAGTAATCTAGAGACAAGACGCAGTAGAAGTGCACCGCGGGGAGAATAAGTTTTCCCCTCCAGTTAAGAATTTGTCTCATTCGTAAATTGGGAATTATAGCACCTAATCCATAGGATTGTTGGAAGATACAATCGACTTCATGTGTACTGGAAGGTGGCACAAGTCACATCATCTGGTGAGGAGTGATTTGTAGGTCTAGGAGCAAGGACACCATTAAAAGAACCATTGACATATTTCAGGAGAAAAGCACTGAAGTTACGATAAAAGGGAATCAACTGCAGGCCTAGTAAGGGATTATCAGTAAGAGGGACATGATGTCAAATCCGTGTGAGAAATGATCTTGACTAAATATTTGGGACCTGGGAAGAGCTGGGCAAGCCTTTTTAATGAGTTGATTGCATTCTTTAGGTCATAGCTGTATCCAAAGAGCTGATGCCTTCCGGCCGATCCACGTAGAGCGGGCACAGAACCCTCAGAGATGAGACAGTTCACTCTGTCACTCTTAGGACACTTTTCATTTCTCATCTCCACCATTTTTCCCTCTTGTCTTTGGCGGATTTGATCTCCGAATCCCATTTTGCACTTCTCCTGTGAGTTGACTTCCCCTCCCTGGGCCCTCTCTGTTGTATGAAACTTAGCAAGACATGCAGGGCCACCGTGAAAGACAGTCAGCTGATCAGAGCTCAGCATGGCCCACCACTGGATTCACAAAGCCTTCTGGATCTGACTGCACTTCTCACAAGGCGAAGATCTAACATCCCGCTTTGTGATGCTCCTTTAGATACTCAAAGGATAAAGTATTCTATATAAAGTCAAACTCTTTTCTCTTGTAAACTGCACTTAAAAAAACTTTTATGTCTCAAAGGTTGGATTTGAATCAAGCTCAAAAATAGCTCTGGCAACATTCATGAAAAAGGCAATATACACTTATTATATTTAATATATTTTAACATAATCTGGGTACATTTACTGCTTGCTGGGATGGTTTTTATGTGTGTGTTGACTTTTTTTTGCCTTTTGGGTGGTTTTAATATGGTCTGACAGCAAAATGAACCAAAAGAAGAGTGGAGAAGAGAACTTTGGCTTCAGCAGTACCCATATCTTTCAGGTCTTTGTTCTAATTTTTTTAAATCCGAGAATCACTCTATGGTAGGTAACTAACCAGAAGTGCAGGAAATGAGTAGGCTTGTCCTTGAAATCTGCAGATTGGTGAAGGGTACAGTCAGAGAATAGTAAAGCTCAAGCTACTTCAGGGATCACAATCAAAAGGGTAGACCCACATCTTTTATTTTGTGTTGGTAAAATACTTTTCACATATCTTGGTGAGACAAATTTTATATATGAGAAAAATAAGACCTAAAATTATAAATTTCTTTCACAATGTTATGCATATGCAATTCCGTAAGCCAGGATAATGAGCAATTCGTGTCTTTGAATTTCTTTAATTACTTGAGCTCTTTTCACCCTATCATATGACTTCTAGGCCCCTCATTCATTCATTTGATCATCCATTCCTTTAAGAGTTACAGTGTTTCTGTTATGTGCTAGGATAATACCTAGTGTGGTTTTGAAAAATGTAGATATATGTTCAGTGATATTGGAGCTTCAAGTCTGGTTCCACCAATGGGGAAACCAATGCTTAGAATAACTGAGCTGTTTTCTTTCACAAAGCTAATTTGTGGTAGAGCTGGGACTTGGCTGGCTCTTTGGAGAATAAAAAAGAAAATTAAAAAGTTGCCTATAAGTCAAAATTGCATAAATGGCATCCCATTTCTCATCAACTTCCATTATAATGGTAGAAATGTTTTATATTCACTTCTGATTGATTTCCAATGGGCCGTGGCCCTGAACACTTAACTGTTTCTCATTCCTGAACATACCCTCCTCCCAGCCAGATTCCTCTCTAGTAGATGATTTTTAAACAAACTTATTTGTTAAAAGGAAATCAATATTAGGGAAAAACACAAAATTGAATGAACATTTTCTGGTATAAGTCACAGCCTACTTCATTTTTTTATCAATGTGCCTGTGTAGATGGGGAAAGCAAGGGAGGCTTTCTTATATTTGGATTAATCTGTAGTGTAGTTTGCCTGCTCTTTAAAAATATTTTTATGGAAATTCATGCTTATAAAGTATAAATAAAATAGCAGTACATATTTCTGTTAACATGTAGATTCTCTGTCTTAGTAAAATTGCAGAGAAAATGGTAGAAACATAGAGTAAGAAAACTGGGAGCGATTTTAATCAGGTCTCATGATTCTTAATTTTTAAAGATCAAAGCTTGTTTTAAAAAATTGGATTCATTATATTTCAATAAAAAGATTTTTCTGGTTTTGCTTTAGCTTTTACTAAAATATATTAATGAAAATAGCACATGCTTTATCTAGGAAAATCCAATATATATACAGGTTTAGAAAATATATATACTATCAAAACATCCAATGGTTCTCTAGGGTCCCATTGTCTTCCTAAGTAAGAACACGCCCTACCCTATGGGCCCTGTAGAGCGGTAGGCTCTGCATATTGGATTCAGTATCATTTCTGAAGTACCCAAAATTGTGCCTGGCTCATCACGATGTTTCATAAGTTTATATTAAGTGATACAGGGCTTCCCAGTGGCTCAGCAGAAAAGAATCTGCCTACAATTCAGGAAATAAGAGAGATGGAGGAGACCTGGGTTTGATCCCTGGGTTAGGAAGATCCTCTAGAGAAGGAAATGGCAACCCACTCCAGTATTCTTGCCTGTAGAGTCCCATGGACAGAGGAGCCTGGCGGTCTAGTTAGTTAGTTAGTGCAGTCGCTCAGTCATGTCCAACTCTTTGCGACCCCATGAACCGCAGCACGCCAGGCCTCCCTGTCCATCACCAACTCCTGGAGTCCACCCGAGCCCATGTCCCTTGCGTCGGTGATGCCTACAGTCTACGAGGTCGCAAGAGTTAAACATGATTTAGCGACTAAATGGCAACAATGGTCATTACATTAGAAGAGATTGTGTTAGTCACTTAGCTGTGTCTGACTCTTTGTGACCCCATGGACTGTAGCTTGCCAGGCTCCCCTGTCCATGGAATTCTCCAGGCAAGAATATTAGAGTGGTTTGCCATATGTGTTACTTAATCGAGCACATTCTCTTTCGTATTTTACCCATGAAACATTGTTCCCTACAGAAAACTTACATAGATCAGATCATAAATATATAGATGGTAAAAGGAGAAGTGTTCTGGGTGAATTCTGGAGTTGTATAAAGCCCAGACCCTTGTTCATTTCCCCTTGCCCCAATTTGTAAAACCTGTGTTCGAGGAATTCTTCCTTTTACAGATGAAAGAAATAGAGGCGCCAGTTTGTTAGTTAAGGTCAGACAGCAAATAAATTACAGAGCTGAGATTCTGTTCCAGGCAGCATTAACCCTAAATGGTGATTCTTATTCTAAGCATTTCCAAGTGCTATAAATACAGTGATTAATATTTTTTAAGGGATTTGTGATAGAAAATAAATCAGAGAAAACTGTTGCAATGGATCATCATATGTTATAAAATGGTACATCTCTTCATCTCACATTCCTACTCATTGGCTGATCCTGTTGGCTATACCCTCAAAATCTGATCGTTTCTCCCTGCCTCCACCTCTGCTGCCCTGATCCAAGTTATCTTTACTTCTCACCTGGATAATCACAGTAGCCCATTACCTGGTCCTTTTGCTTTTGTCCTTACTAACCTACAGTCTGTATTACTCACCACACCCAGAATAATTATTTTTTAAGATTTAAGAGAGATTGTGTTTCTTCTCTGCTCAAAATCTTCTAATAGCTTCTGGCTTCAGTCAGAGTAAAAAGAATTTAAATTAACAGTAATACCTTTTACCTCAGATATGCAGAGGACACCACTCTTATGGCAGAAAGTGAAGAGGAGCTAAAATATCCTCTTGTTGAAAGTGAAAGAAGGGAGTGAAAAAGTTGGCTTAAAGCTCAACATATAAAAAACGAAGATCATGGCATCTGGTCCCATCACTTCATGGGAAATAGATGGGGAAACAGTGGAAACAGTGTCAGAATTTATTTTGGGTGGCTCCAAAATCACTGCAGATGGTGATTGGAGCCATGAAATTAAAAGACAGTTACTCCTTGGAAGGAAAGTTATGACCAACCTAGTTAGCATATTGAAAAGCAGAGACATTACTTTGCCAACAAATGTCCGTCTAGTCAAGGCTATGGTTTTTCCAGTGGTCATGTATGGATGTGAGAATTGGAGTGTGAAGAAAGCTGAGTGCCAAAGAATTGATGCTTTTGAACTGTTGAAGACTCTTGAGAGTCCCTTGGACTGCAAGGAGATCCAACCAGTCCATCCTAAAGGCAATCAGTCCTGAATATTCACTGGAAGGACTGATGCTGAAGCTGAAACTCCAGTACTTTGGCCACCTCATGCGAAGAGCTGACTCATTGGAAAAGACCCTGATGCTTGGAGGGATTGGGGCAGGTGGAAAAGAGGATGACAGAGGATGAGATGGCTGGATGGCATCACCAACTCTATGGACGTGAGTTTGAGTGAACTCCGGGAGTTGGTGTTGGACAGGGAGGCCTGACATGCTGCGATTTATGGATCACAAGGAGTCGGACACGACTGAGCGACTGAACTGAACTGAATACCTTTTAGAATCTGTCGCCTGGCAACATCTCCTATCTCAACATTTGTTCATTCTCTTTCCGACTCTGCCACAGTGAACTCTTGACTATGGTCTCTTGGACAGATAGACCAAACCATCCCACCCTGGCAATTGCCCTTGCTGTGTCCTCTGCTGATATGCATTGACTACTTCCCCCAGATCCTTACGGAGCTCACTCCTTTGCTTTAACCAAATCTCTGCTCAGATGTCACTTTCCTAACATGACCTTCACAGACTCCAGATCTGAAGTTTCCAGCCACAGTCCTCTCCTAGTTAATTTTCTCGTTCTCTGTGTGCATGTGTGTTTAGGATTGTTCTGTAGGGCAGTTTTTAATTCTCAGCAAGATTAAGAGGAAGGTACAGATTTTCCACATGCTCCCCTGCTCCCATACAGACATTGCCTCCTCCATGATTAATATCCCTTGTTGGTGTGGCGCATTTGTTACAATAGATGAACCTACGCTGACACATTATGATTACCCAAAGCCCATCGCCGATGTTAAAGTGGATTCTCAGTGCTGAGGTTCCTCTGGTTTGTTCAAATGTGTGATAACATGTATCCATCAGTGTAGATACATGTTAATTTACATGATGGGCTTCCCTGGTGGCTTAGATGGTAAAGAATCTGCCTGCAATGCGAGAGACAAACCCCCTGGCAGAGGTATAGCAACCACTCCAGTATTCTTGCCTGGAGAATCCCCATAGACAGAGAAGCCTGGAGGGCTACAGTCCATGGAGTCACAAAGAGTCAGACACGACTGCGCCACTCAGCACACATCATTACAGTATCACGCTTCCCTAAAAATTGGTGCTTTGCTTGTTCATTCTTCCTTCCCTGCCCTCACCCAACCCCTGGCAACCACTGATCTTTTGTGGTCCTTAAATTTTGCCATTTTTTGAATATCTTATAATTGAAATGACACACCATGTAGCCATTTCAGATTAATCTCTCTCCCTTAGTAATGTTTATTTGTTTTCCTCCGTGTCTTTTCATGGCTTGATGTCTCATCTCTTTTTTAGCATCTAATATCATTTCATTGTCTGGAGGTACTTGCTCATTTACCCATTCGCCTACTGAGGAGTTTCTTGCTCACTTCCAAGTTTTGGCAATTGTGGGTAAAGCTGCTATAAACACCTGTGTGCAGGTGTTTGTATAAACATATGTTTCCAACTCCTTTGAGTAAATACCAAGGAGCATGATTGCTATATCATATGGTAAGAGTATGTTCAGTTTTGTAAGAAGCCGCTAAACTGTTTTTGCAAAGTAATTGTTTCATTTTACATCCCCACCAGCCATGGATGAGAATTCCTATCACTCCACATACTTGGAGCATTTGGTACTGTCAGTGGTCCAGATTTTGGCCATTCCAATATGTGTGTGGTGGCGTCGTTTCCTTGATGATGTGTGATGTGGGCCATCTATTCATTTTCTTGTTTGTCATCTACATATCTTCTTTGGTGAGGTGTCTGTTAAGGTTTATGGCTCATTTTTTAAACAGATCATTCTTGTTGAGTTTTACAACTTTGTATGTTTTAGGTAATCATTTCTTGTCAGATCTATCTTTTGCAAATATTTTCTCCCAGTCTGCCACTTACCTTCTCAATCTCATTTGTTTTCTCTTTCTTAACTGTACTTATCATTACTGGTCATTTCTATAAATTTCTCCATTATCTTTTTCCTGAACTCAAGTTTAAGCTCCTTGAGGGACTTTGATTTGTCCACAGCTGCTATATTAGCAGTCCAATGTCTGATGTATATACACATTGTCTAAATACATATATATGTAATTAACAAGTGAATCATGAATAAATGATAAGTCAAAGTAGACTTATCATATGCACATAAAGTTGTATGCAAGCTTGGAATTTTATAATCCAAGACTGTATGAGCCAACAGATTCCTCCAGTAGTTTATGAAGTTTTACAACTCATTTGAAAGCATATTATTGTCCCCAAATCCATCTGTTGCCCAAGATTGCCTTGGGTCAGATGCTTATTCTCTCAGGCAAGTCAGACACTGATCCACCCTAGCTCTTTTCTAATGAAAAATGTATTCACAGTATGTTAAAATTGCCAAATTCAAGACTTGTTCATGTCTATCCATTCATGAAAATGATTTGCACTTTGAGGTTCTAAAAACTGGAATGGACCCCTGGCTTTGTACCTTAATACCTGGACGATCTGTAAAACTTCTCTGAAACTAAGCATCCTTGATTTGTAGAAGAGGTAGAACATTTGCCCCAAAGAATTGCCATATTAAATATAAAAGTATTTGAAGGACTGCTTATAACTTTATTGTTAATTATCCCTAGTATACTTAGGGAGGTGGGGAAACTTCTTTCATATAATCACACTTTTCTGCTTCTAGATCCAAAAGCATTGAGGGTGTTAATCAGTGTCAGGACTGATTTTCAATGGCTTGGACGTGTGGATTTCTACTCGTCCTCTGGGAAGCTCCTTCAAAGTCTAATTGACCGCATTGTCAGGACATGTTTCTTAATATTTGGACAACATTTTCATTCCTGTGTTCCATCCTCTAATTTCTATTTATACCTCCGTGGGGCAACATTAACAATCTTTCTCCTTCTGTGTATATGCCCTTCAAATATTTATGTTGTTGCTATGTCCCTCCTTAGTTATGCTCCGTCTATGCAGGCAGTATTTAGTTCTTTTAATCTTTCCTCATAAATCAATCCCTCCAGTCCTTTAACCATGCTCCCTGATGCTCTTTGAATCTCTTCCAATTTCTTGACAGCTCTCTCGTGTTGAGACGCCCAGAATTGTTTACAGTATTCTAGGTGCTGTCTGATCAGCCTCACACTGAGCAGCTTTCTCCCCCTGATGGTTCTTGACAGCTTGCCTCCCTGCTTGCAGTTCAAGGATGCTGTTTGGAGCCTCCAGTCACCATTTAAACTTGCAATATCTTACCCACTGTTCATTACAGGCATCTTTTAATGTCAGTTACCATTCCAAGCAAAGATTATATAATGGCAACTTTTCAGAAATGACAGGTAATGATTGTGAGTGTCAATATTTAAGGCTGTAGACACTGGAGAGAGCTTGATTACAACATGGACATTAAGAGTCCTTGTTCTGGTTGAAGACTGCCTGGAATCGACTCTCTGCCGTACTACGTCTTTGCTGTCTGTCCTTGACTAATTCACCAGTGCCTCAGCTGCTTCTTTAAAATGGGAAAGAATGTCTATAAGATTCTTCTGAGACACAAGTGACATGACTTATATAAGAGCTTACAATAATGACAGATACAATGGAAGTGCTCAACAAGCAGAAGTTTAACTGAGGTGAATTTGGATAGAATCCACTTACCCTGACTATACAATTATGAGCTTTTGGAAATGTATACTCCCGTGTGACCAGCATTCAAATCAAGATACTTTCATATCCTTAAATAGTTAGGCCATGCTCTTTTCAGTAAGTAGATCCACCCCCCTCCCCAGAGAGCTACTTATTTAATATCCTTTAGCATAGCTTATATAAATTCTATATATATAGAATATATATAAATTCATTTGAATGGAATCATAGGTGATGCATTTTTGTGTATCTGTCTTCTTTTACTCAGCATAATGTTTCTGAGATGCATCCATATCATTGGCTGCATCAGAATTTTATTTCTGAATGATACCTCATTCCATGAATAGTACACAATTGCTTTCTTCAATCACTTTTTCAAGAATTTATAGTTTTCACTTTTTCCACTATTATAAGGAATGCTACAGGGGACATTTGAAAACAATTCTTATTGAGTTGTACTTAAAATATAAGCTTATATTAGTTTCAGGTGTACAACATAATGTCCCAGTATTTGTACACGTTATGAAATGATCACTGCATATCCGTCACCGTGTAAAGCTGTTACAAGGGGGCGCTATAGCTCCACGACATTTATTTCACAGCTGGAAGCTTGTACTTCTTCACGTCCTTCACTATTTCACCTGCACCCCATTCTCACTTCCCTCTAGCGATCCCCAGTGTGTTCTCTGTGTCTAAGAGTCTGCTTCTGTCTTGTTGTGTTTGTTACTTTTTAGCTTTTATGTTTGAAGTGAAACCATCCGGTACTTGCTTCTCTCTGTCTGCCTTACTTCACCTAGAATGATACACTCCACGTCCATTTGCGTTGCCACACACACCAGAGTCCATTCTTTTTCATGGTTGAGTAATATTCCTTTGTGTGTGGGGGTGGGGAGGGGAGAGAGAGGGGGAGAGAGGGAGATATTTTCCTCATCCATTCATCCATTAATGACTACTTAGATTGCTTCCATATCTTGACTATTATAAATAGCATTTCCATGAACATAGGGATACCTATGTCTTTTCAAATTAGTGTGTTTATTTATTTTTGGGAGGGGTGTGTGTGTGTGTGTGTAAATACCCAGAAATGGAGTTGATCGATCACACTGTAGTTCTATTTTTAGTGTTTTGAGGACTCTCTGTACTGTAACTGCAAACTGCACCCATTTGCAAACGCACCCACTGTGCACTAGGGTTCCCTTTTCTCTGCATCCTCAACGATACTTGTTGTTTCTTGTCCTTTTGATAAGAGCCCTTCTGACAGGTGTGAAGTGGTGTCTCATTGTGGTTTTGATTTGCATTTCCCTGATGATTAGTGATGTCGAGTACTTTTCAGATGCCTATTGGCTATCTACTTGTCTTCCTTGGAGAAATGTCCATTCATATCATCTCCCCATTTTTAATTGGGTTGTCTGTTTTTATTTTATTCAGTTGTATGAATTCTTTATATATTTTGAATATCAAGCACTTACCAGAGATGTCATTTGCAAATATCTTCTCCATTCAGTAAGCTGGTTGTTTTTTTTGTTGATGGTTTCCTTCACTATGTAAAAGCTTTTCAGTTATAGTACAAGACTTTTCTGATACATTTTTATTTTATTACTGCAGGATGGGTCTGCATACCCAGTGAAGCAATTGTGAGGTAGACTTTGGTCAGCAGGATGCTATTTATTACCTATGCATCATCTGCCTTGATTTTTTAAAAGTGAATATCTCAGATCCCTTGGTATCAATGTCAACTCACAACCTGTATCCAGCATCTCTAGAAAATTCTGGATATTCTATTGCCAAAAAATGTCCCCAAATAGTACAGTTACTCTAGTATATTTTCATAGGCAGTGGTAGACTGTTAAATGTTTAAAAATCTGATTTCCAAGGGCAAACTAACAAAAATTTTAAAAATAAAACCATGATTATAGCATTTGCCAATTTCCATAGTATAATCTTCCTACTCACGGCTAATCGAAGCAATCATCACCGTGTCACTGAACAGAGTTGGGAGGAGATATGAGCTATGTGCTCTTGATGATGGTACAAGCCAGCTCCAGCACAGGACTAGCTATAAGTTCCTTTGAAGGAAAATTGCAAAAATGCTTGAGTGTTATAGGCTCCCTATCTTCCCTTCGTTTTTTGACCTCAGACCAGACACTGAATAAGTGATCATGATTTCCCGTTGCAGCTCCTGATGGAGTTTTCTTATGGCCAGCTCTTAAACGTTTTTGGTTATATAATCAAGAAATATGTTTGCGAGTTTCCCATTTATATCAGTCCTAGAGACGTCATGATTTATTAGCCATTTCCACAAATCCAAGGTGGTTAAAATCCTTCCGAATGTTAATCTGACCTTACTCCTAATTATGGTAAGACTACCTTGTGTCTGGTGATGGTGAGACTTTGTATTTTCTGTACTAAAATTCATCAGTTATTGAGACTATGGATCCTAGTTCCAAGATAGTACCTCCTAATCAACACTGACCAACAGAGTGCACCGAACCATGAATAAAATAATAAGCAAATAGAGTGTATCACTGATATTTACACATGATTCCCTTTAGCACATTTCTTATTTTTTCCTTGTGGGAAGTATTCCCTGGGCTCTCTTTGGTAACGTTTGATAGTTTATTTGGTAGGTTTCCATTCTTATCTGATATATCCTTGCTAATATGTTTGCTTACATGGACTTTCTTTTTTCCTCAGTATTTTGATAAGGTAGCTCTGTCATATCTACCTTATTTGCCATAACCTATGATTGTATCTAAGGTTCAATGATCCATCTTTATAGTTTAATAAGGTTGGCTTTAGGTGTCTTTTCTATGATGTTAAACTCCAGGTTCTGGGCATGGTTCCATATCAGCAAATATCAGCTTTCTCTGATCTCGCCTTCTATACCGTGCTCAAGATTCACTGCCCAGTTTTCCCCCCACATTCTCTGAGTGTGCATCAGTCAGCTTCTACTGCTCTTGTTCAACAGGCTCTCTCCTGCTCTATGCCATGTGTGCTATTCTAGAATACAACTCTGGCCACTCTTGAGGAGAAAATGAGAGGAGATGGGAAGAAAACATTGAGGAAGATGATTACTCTTGGTGATAATTATTTTAGATGTTATGTTTGAATGATCTCTAGGACATGCAAGTCTACTTTTCTTTAGCAAGGAGAGCAAAGCTACTTTTTACAACCTAGAGAGTACATGGTAATCTAGGGACTTCATTTTCTCAGGAGCATTGACTAGATATTTTCTTTCCAAGTCTTTGAATGCCGCTCTTTATTGAAGCATTTACTTAGCATTACAACACCTAATGGGACTAAATATTCTGTCTTCTTTGTAGTTCTTTAGAGTGGCTATATATTTAATATTGTGCCTGATTTTCAAGATGGTCTGCCCTCTGGCTGCTGGAGATGAGAAAGTCACATTAACTTCCTTCCTTATTACTCTTTTTAAAGAAAGTTTTGATTTTTGAGAAAATCACCAGCCCAACTTCTGTGTTGATAATGAATCAGCCTCCTCTAGATTAGAAATACTGCCATAGAGATTTTCTGGCTGCTGCATGACACCCTGAGTTGACAGTGATTGAATTAAACTTACATTAAAAAAAAAAATCCCTTGAGACCTCTAGGGCATTTACCAAAATATATCCATTTCCATCACCCTTATAATTACCATTGTCCGCATAGCTTTCAAGGGCTAGAACTGTTGCGTACAGTTCTATATCTGAACACTGTCAGATACAGTGTTCCATCTGTATCTCATTTCAATTCACCACAGGTAAGTCTTGGTAATTGGGATGCTATACCATGGTGTGGGTTATCACCACCTTAAAAAGCAGCAATCAGCCCCTTGTTTTTATCTGACTAGTGATCATTCCAATTCCAGAATACCATCCTGAGGCTTATTTTCTAGAACCATTTCTATCCTTCAACACAAATACCGAGAGAATTTCTTTTCCATGGGGATGGTCTTGATCCCTGTCTCCTGTACAATGTCACGAACCTCATTCCATAGTTCATCAGGCACTCTATCTATCAGATCTAGGCCCTTAAATCTATTTCTCACTTCCACTGTATAATCATAAGGGATTTGATTTAGGTCATACCTCAATGGTCTAGCGGTTTTCCCTACTTTCTTCAATTTGTCTGAATTTGTGAACAAGGAGTTCATGATCTGAGCCACAGTCGGCTCCTGGTCTTGTTTTTTTGTTGACTGCGTAGAGCTTCTCCATCTTTGGCTGCAAAGAATATAATCAATCTGATTTTGGTGTTGACCATCTGGTGGTGTCCATGTGTAGAGTCTTCTCTTGTGTTGTTGGAAGAGGGTGTTTGCTATGACCAGTGCATTTTCTTGGCAAAACTCTATTAGTCTTTGCCCTGCTTCATTTCGCATTCCAAGGCCAAATTTGCCTGTTACTCCAGGTGTTTCTTGACTTCCTACTTTTGCATTCCAGTCCTCTATAATGAAAAGGACATCTTTTTTGGGCCTTTCAAACTTTATTATGCCCAACAGCCAACGCAGCAGAAAATTAAAACCTATTCTTCCACAGTCTTGTCGCATCTTGATTATTAGCAACTCTAGTCTCCGGTTGCTCAGTACCTGAAACCTGGATCATTCTTGAGACTCACCTTTCTCACCCCACATCCAAACCATAAAAAATTCTGCCAATTCTACCTTCTAAGTATACCAAGAATCTGCCCATCTCCTCAGCCCTGAACTTCAGCCCTGAACTTCAGCCCCATCACACTGGTACAAATCACCAACAATCTACCTGAATCTACGCAACAGTTTCCTACCTGGTCTCCCTGCTTTGCCTTCTGCCCCCTCAGTCACTTCTCAACACAGAATGATCCTTTTTAAAAAACAGTACAGTTACATCAACCTTTTGAGGGAAACCCTTCAAAGTTTTAACAATGGCCAACAAGTCCCTATACAGTCTCACCCTGTTCCCATTTCACCTAGTGGCTTATGACCTCACTCCAGCCACACTGGCCTCCTCAAATATTCCAGGGAACTCTGGACACTATTGGACATGGTCCTTGATATGCATTTCATACGTTTTGTTGGATACATGATTAGAATGGAATAAGTCAAATGACATATATATACACAATTTCATACACAATGCTAAATGGTTTTCCGATGTGGTTTTACCAATTTATACTTCTACTACCAATTTATACTCCATTCCATAAGAATGGAATGGAATGGAATTTCATGGAATATGTGGAGAATTATCACTCCACATATTTGAAAACTTCAAATTGTTAGTGTTTCTTTCTAGCCGTCTGGTGAATGCATAGTGAACCTATTGGCAGGTTTACTCCTTATTTCCCCTATTACCAATGAGGTTGGAGAGCATTCTGAATTATCTGTTCTCAACTTGGCATCGCTAATTAAGATGTTTCCTTGTTATAGAGGAGAAACCAGATATTTCCTTTCTAAGAACTTCCTGTCTGCTTGATTCTGAATTGAAGTCTGACCTTGAGAGAATTCTGAGACGGGAAAAAAAGGTCATGTTCTCCAGAGAAAGTTATAGCCAGACTAACTGGCAGACGTGAGAGACTGAGCAGCTTCTGGTGAGCTCCTGAGCACTGTCACTCCACTGAGGCAGAGGAAGACAGGAAGAGCATTCCGAGCTTTACTACCCAGGCTCTTTATAAAGCTATACAAGCTTCTAAATCACGATAATAAAACTCTTTATACATCCAAATATGTAATGTGTCTTCTCCTTTACGCTCCAAAATTCTGATGGTATTAATACCTGTTCACATATTTATTGGCCCTTGAGAAATTTTGTGAAGGGTTTGTTCCAGCCTCCTGCCTTTTTACCATTTGGGGTTGTCTTTCTCTCATTGATTAGTAAGAATATATAATATTATTTTAGAGTTTAGTTACAGATGATATAAGTATTTCTCCCACTCCATAGACTGCTTTTTTCAATCTGTCAAATGGTGTATTTTGATAAGATTAACAATTCTGAGGTAGTTTAACAAATACATGAATAATGATTTTATGTTTAAACTTTAAAAAAACTATTTCCTAACAAGTCATGAAGATATGCTCTTATGCTATTTTTATCTTTGGTTTTCCTTTCACATCCATATTTAAAATTTTAAATCTGTTTGGAAATAATTTTTTCAGTAAGGCATGAGGAGAGTTCATTGCCCTCCCCCCACATAGTTATCCAATAGATCAACACTTTATCAAATAGACCATTTTTTTCCTCCCATTTCTTGAGTGCCAACTTTTACATAGATAAACTGTCTATATCTATGTGGATTTCTTTCTGGGTTTTCTAGTCTGTTTCTTTGAGCTATTGGTCTGTTCTTCAGTCAACCCCACATTGTCTTAATTATCTTCATAGCAAATACCAATATTCCTTAAAGAAAGCCTTTCTACCCATTTTTCATCTTTTAGACTGTCTCAGTTATTCTTGGTCTTTTGTAATTCTAAATAAATTTTTGAATAAGATTATCAATTTCCATTTGGAGAAACTGTGACTTTGTCTGTTCCATTTTGTTTGATTTATTTTTTGAAGGGAGAAGGTGTGGTACTTAAATCAATACTCCCTGCTCCCAGCGATATCTGACACACAAATATAATCTCAGCTCCTCAGTTTTAATTCCAAAAGTCACACTCACTCTAGATAAAACTTTATAGATCGTTAGACTATTGTGCAAGACCCTATATTGACTGATTCTTGCCTTTATTTCCAGCCACAGTATATGCCAGGAATAGAGCTTGGAAACTATATATTAGACTCACCTTCTTTTTTTAGGTATTAACCTGGCTGTCATATTTTTCTAGAAGTCTTTCTTGAGTTCATCAAGCAAGAATAATAACTCTCTTCTGTTGTATAAACCTCTATATGTAATACATATTCATCTGTAGCCTTAAATTTAGGTATTATTTAAATCTCCCTTATAAGAAGATAGAGAGCCAATATAATCATCTTGAATCTTGAATAAAATATACTTAGGCAAACATCTCTACTTTAGAAACATAAATGGATACACAAGTAGATATTTAGAGATAAATAGTTGGCATTTTAGTCTAGTATCATATTAGTTTACACTATTTATCTGCAAGTCACTCCTACAGATTTTTTGATGATTATAAAGGACAGAACAACACAGAGTCAGCATTAAAAGCAGATGGGGGATTCTATAGGAAAATGGCTCTACAGTGGTATTCTAATAATTTTGCCTGCACACAGTCCATGAGGCCATCACAGTCTAACCCAAGTGTTGATCTGGAGCCCTATGACTTAGTTTGGAGCAAGCAGAGATAAGCCTCGTGAGAAGTTGCTGCAAGGCAGCTTCTCTCCTAACCTTGTGAAAGACTGTCGCAGAGCTAATTCCTGTACATATCTCTAGTTTTAGCTGAGCACAGATTTTTCCACCACACCTCATCCCCTGGAGTACAGGTTCAGGTTCTGTGTAAGTTTATAAAACAGCTTTGTTTTGGTTTAAAAACTGCTCCCCAATGGAAGAGTGACCCATCACCTGTGTCATCTGTCATCTGATATTGTCATTTTGATTCATAATGTGAAACAAGGACTATAGGGAACTGCTACTATGCTGATCTTACTTTCCTTTGGCATAAGTAATAAAGAGTCCATTTGATACCATTGACTCTGCACTGGCCAAATCTATGGTATGGTGGTAAAAAAAAACCTGTTGTCACCCTGTTACTATGCTGTTTTTGGAATATCTGACAACTTTTTAACATGCCAGCTTTTAACAGTTAGCACATTTTGCCAACCATCAACAAAAGTGTTTATAAATATGCTCTTAAAGAGTGAAAATTTATAATAACACTCAATAGAATTTATAATCTACCTATTGAAGTAGAAGTCACAGAACAAATCAGTAGTAAAAAGAATGGTGGCCTTTGTGTATCAGGTTCAATTCGGTTCAGCTGCGCAGTCGTGTCTGACTCTTTGTGACCCCCATGGATTGCAGTATACCTGGCTTTCCTGTCCATCACCATCTTCCAAGCTTGCTCTAACTCATCTCCATTGAATCAGTGATGTCGTCCAATCATCTAATAATCTTCTATCATCTCTTTCACCTCTTGTCTTCAATCTTTCCCAGTATCAGGGTCTTTTCCAATGAGTCAGTTCTTCTCATCAGATGGCCAAAGTATTGGAGTTTCAGCCTCAGCATCAGTCCTTCCAATGAATATTCAGGACTGATTTCATTTAGGATTGACTAGTTTGATCTTTCAGTCCAAGGGACTCTCAAGAGTTTTCTCCAACACCGCAGTTCAAAAGCATCAATTGTTCAGCACTCAGCTTTCTTTATAGTCCAACTCTCACATCCATATATGACTACTGGGAAAAACCATAGCCTTGACTAGGTGGATCTTTATTGGCAAAATGATGTCTCTGCTTTTGAATATGCTGTCTAGGTTGGTCATAGCTTTTCTTCCAAGGAGCAAGTGTCTTTTAATTTCATGGCTGCAGTTACCATCTACAGTGATTTTGGAGCCCCCCCAAATAAATTCTGTTACTGCTTCCATTGTTTCCCCATCTATTTGCCATGAAGTGACAGGACCATATGCCATGATCTTAGTTTTCTGAATGTTGAGTTTTAAGCCAACTTTTTCACTCTCATCTTTCACTTTCATCCACAGGCTCTTTAGTTTCTCTTCACTGTATGTCGTAAGGGTGTTGTCATCTGCATATCTGAGGTTATTGATATTTTCCCCGGCAATCTTGATTCCAGCTTGGGGTTTATTCAGCCTGGCATTTTGCATGATGTCCTGTGCATGTAAGTTAAATAATCAGGTCATTACAATATGCAGCCTCGACATACTCCTTTCCCAATTTGCAACCTATCTGTTGTTCCATGTCCAGTTCAAACTGTTGCTTCTTGACTTGCGTACAGATTTCTCAGGAGGCAGATCAAATGGTCTGATATTCCCATCTCTTGAAGAATTTTCCAGTTTTTTATGATCCACATAGTCAAAGGCTTTGGCATAGTCAATAAGGCAGAAGTAGATAGTAGATGTTTTTCTGGAACTCTCTTGCTGTTTTGATGATACTCTGCCTTTTTAAAATCCAGCTTGAACATCTGAAATTTCATGATTCATGTACTTGTTGAAGTTGCCTTGGAGAATTTTGAGCATTATTTCACTAGCGTGTGAGATGAGTGCAATTGTGCAGTAGTTTGAACATTCTTTGGCATTGTCTTTCTTAGGGATTGGAATGAAAACTGACCTTTTCCAGTCCTGTGGCCACTGCTGAGTTTTTCAAATTTGCTGACATGCTGAATGCAGCACTTTCACAAATCTTGTAGGATTTGAAATAGCTCAGTGGAATTCCATCACCTCCACTAGCTTTGTAGTTATGCTTCCTAAGGCCCACTTGACTTTGCTTTCCAGGATGTTTGGCTCTAGGTGAGTGACCACCTCATCGTGGTTATCTGTGTCATGAGATCTTTTTTGTATTGTTCTTCTGTGTATTCTTGCCATCTCTTCTTAATATCTTAGTATCAGTTTCACTAGTGGGGAAAATCACACTTCTATCTCCTTCAATTCATGTCTTCTGTTTCACAGACATGAGATATGTACTAGATTCTTTCTTACCTCAAGACATCTAACAGGCTGTGTCCCTCTGCTGCTCACCAATCCACCTCTCACCCAACAAAGACAGATGTAGTCATCACATGATTAATCCTTTTTCCTTCTGGGTAAATGGCATTACCCAGAGAACCATTCTTTGAACTACTAATCTATCAACTGGTTCTCTGATTGCATTATATAGTAACCCTTTGTCATATTTACCACATTTTAAAATAGAAAATAAAGCCTGAAAAACAGAAAAATAGATCATGATTATTCATGTTTATCTTTCTTTTAGAATGTGAATTTTATGAACACAGATGATAGTTTTTCATTTATTCTTATTATTAATTTATACCATTATCATCATTACTTTGTTAAAACTTTATTTCTACCCCTTAGCTCAGACCCTGGCATATAGAGGAACTTAAATAATGAGATGTAAATTAGAAAAAATGAGACACTGACTCTCAATTTCTTGGGTATGAATTCTTGAGTGCTGCATTTCTCCTACCCCTTAAATATTCTTTTCTTCCATTCTATATAGTCAAGGACTTAACATTCCAAAAGTATTTCATGTAAAGCATATGAGTTTTTTGGAACTGAATTGGAAATTTGGTGGAAAAGAGAAGCAGATAGAAAAGAAGGATATTGGTGATGTTACATTGGAACTTTGGAAATGAATTCCCCCATAAGAAAAATTTTATGGGTGAAGCAGACAGTGGAAAAGGTGCAAATATTAACAATGATTGGGTAATATTTTATTATACATTTTTATTAGTTTTATATCAAAGTAACAGGCTAAGAAATTCCAAGATATTCTATGTCTGTGCTTCAGATCTCAACTCAATATTGATTTGGGGGTTTGAAGATATAGACCTCAAGAAACAATATATCAGAATAGTTGTGATCATCACCTCAGTGATAAGAGTCCATATCAACCAAATGAAAAGAGAAAATCTCCAACTTCAGTTTTCCATCTGTGTCATGTTCTGTAATGGTCTCTGTGAAGCCAAAGGTTAATTTTTAAACAGCTATGTATAAAGGCCATATAAATTATTGAAGAACAAGTGAAAGATACCAATATCCTAAAGATTCAGAGGAATACCAAATCAGACAAAATTAGTTTCTTAAGAAACTGACATACTAAATTAAGGAAAAACAAAGACCTTGACTCAGGAGCAGAAATGATTATAAAGACTGATATAGATGCAGAGTTCAGAGGTAAGATAATATAGACATGATAGGCATAAATAGAGTAGATAATCTTTTTAATTAATTAAAAACTAAGTGATAATGAAAATCAAAATCTTGAAGAAAGTTTGAGAAATTCCTCAGGTTGAAGAAGAACAAGATAGATGAAATTAATAAGATATAACAGAAAGGAAAGATAATGGTGAATGGACTCAAGTATCATAGTAATTCCCAAGGAAGTCATTCGCTGTGTGGCTCACAACAAACTTTAACAAAACTCTTAAAGAGATGGGAATACAAGACCACCTTACAAGTCTCTTGAGAAATCTGTGTGCAGGTCAAGAAGCAACAGAACCAGACATGGAACAATGAATGAGTTCAATATTGGGAAAGGCGTATGTCAAGGCTGTATATTTTCACCCTGCTTATTTAATTTATATCCAAATCATATCATGCGAAATTCCAGGATAAATGAATCACAGACTAGAATCAAGATTTCTGGGAGAAATATCAACCTCAAATATGGAGATGATACCCCTATAATAGCAAAAAGTAAAGTTGAACTAAAGAGACACTTGATGATGGTGAAAGAGGAGAGTGAAAAAGCTGCCTTAAAACTCAACTTTCAAAAAACTAAGATCATGACATCTCATTCCATCACTTCATGGCAAACAGAAGGGTAAAAAGTGGAAACCAGTGAGAGAATTTATTTTCTTGGGCTCCAAAATTAAGGTATATATTGACTGCAGCCATGAATTTAAACATTTGCTCTTTGGAAGGAAATCTAATAAAGATATTATTTTCTATAGTTAGCTATGGAAAACTATGGCAGCATATTAAAAAGCAGAGACATCACTTTGGTGACAAATATCCTTGTAGTCAAAGCTATGGTTTTCCAGTAGTCATGTATGGATATGAGAGTTGGACCATTAAAGAAGAATGAGCACTGAAGAACTGATGCTTTGAACTGTGGTGTTGGAGAAGACTCTTGAGAGTCCCTTGGACTGCAAGGAGATCCAACCAGTCTATCCTAAAGGAAATCAGTCCTGAATATTCATTGGAAGGACTGAGGCTGAAGCTGAAGCTCCAATACTTTGGCCACCTGATGAGAGGAGCCAACTCATTGGAAAAATTCCTTATGATGGGAAAGATTGAAGGCAAAAGGAGAAGGGAGCAGCATGAGATGACATGACTAGATAGTATCACCAACTCAATGTACATGAGTGAGCAAACTTCAGAAGAGAGTAAAGGACAAAATGTGTGGCATGTTGCCATCCATGGGTTTGCAAAGATTTGGAAATGACTTAGTAACTGAACAATAACAAAAATTGGGGAAGCTATTCAGAACTGTTAGAAAACAATTCAAAATTTATCCTGCAAAATTTCTAAAAGCAATCTTCTTTCAAGAGAGGTGATATAACTTGTTCAATGGAAAAAACATTATCTTGTGATACATGGTTGGAAAAGAAAATATGCATGGCATATAAGCTTCACTACAAAACATTACAACCATTATTAGTAAAGAATTAAAAAGGCAGAGAACTGACTCATGTAGTGAATATCAGTTCAGCTCAGCTCAGTTCAGTTGCTCAGTCATGTCTGATTCTTTTTGGCCCCATGGACTGCAGAATGCCAGGCCTCCTTGTCCATCACCAGCTCCTGGAGTTCACCCAAACTCATGTCCATTGAGTCAGTGATGCCATCCAACCACTCATCCTCTGTCGCCCCCTTCTCCTGCTGCCCTCAATCTTTCTCAGCATCAAGGTCTTTTCAAATGAGTCAGCTCTTCGCATCAGGTGGCCAAAGTATTGGAGTTTCGGCTTTAGCATCAGTCCTTCCAATGAACACCCAGGACTGATCTCCTTTAGGATGGACTGGTTGGGTCTCAATTCTCCTCCACTACTTAAAAAATCATTTTGTGAACATGTTAAAATAAATGTTTTAAACATATAGTTTGGCAGAATTATGGAAATGGAAGCAGCCCAAAATAAGAAAAACAATAAGAATAGAATATGTAAAATAATTATATAAGATGTTACAGAGATGTTGTGGAATATTTGTGTGTATCTGCAACTAAGGATAATTTCAAACTGTGTTTTGAACACTTTCAGAGGTGCTAAGAATTAATTTGATAATCAATTAATAGTAGTTTGAGTCAGAATTTAAGTAAAAATATTGTATAAAATAGCTGAAGAAATAAAAAAAGATGAAGACAGCTGTTCTGTGAGTAGCACAAAGTCCAACACAAACAGAATAGTATGTCACATCTAACGTAACCTACCAGATTACAGTGATGTGACTCTTAATCTGTTCAATAGTATAGGTTTACTTTTTATGTTTTAAAGGTAAGTTATATGAGTTTTATGTCATACATCGTTAGGTTTTTCCTAGACAGAAAGTTGGAAATTTTAGAACAACATGATCTCACCACCCAACAGAGCAACTACAATCATTTTGTTATTATTCTTGTTGTTCAGTTGCTAAGTCATGTCTGACTCTTTGCGATCCCATGGACTACGGCTTTCCAGGCTTCCCTGTCCTTCACTATCTTCTGGAATTTGCTCATACTCATGTCCATTGATTCAGTGATGCCATCCAACCACCTCATTCTCTGTCGCCCCCTTCTCCTCCTGCTCTCAGTCTTTCATAGCATCAGAGTCTTTTCCAGTGAGTCAGCTCTTCATGTCAGGTGGCCAAATTATTGGAGTTTCAGCTTCAGCATCAGTCTCTCTAATGGATATTCAGGGTTGATTTCCTTTACGATTGGCTGGTTTCATCTCCTTGCTGTTCAAGGGATTTTCAAGATTCTTATCCAGTACCACATTTCAAAAGTATCAGTCCTTTGGTCCTCAGCCTACTTTATGGTCCAACTCTTATCTCTATACATGACTTCTGGAAAAACCATAGTTTTGACTGTGGACATTTGTCAACAAAGCGATGTCTCTACTTTTTAATATGCTGTCTAGGGTTTGTCATAGCTTTTCTTACAAGGAGCAAGCAGATTTAACTTCATGGCTTCAGTCACTGTTCGTAGTGATTTTGGTACCCAAGAAAATAAACTTTGCCACTGTTTCCATTTTTTATCCCATCTATTTACCATGAAGTGGTGGGCTATAGAACATGCTCTTATTTTTTTGGATGTTTAGTTTTAAGCCAGCTTTTTCACTCTCCTCTTTCACCTTCATTAGAGGCTCTTTCATTACTCTTCACATTTTGCCATTAGAGTGGTATTATCTGAGTATCTAAACGTTGTTGATATTTCTCCTAGCAGTCTTGATTCCAGCTTATGTTTGATTCAGCCAGGCATTTCACATGATGTACTCTGCATGTAAGTTAAATAAGCAGGGTGACAATATTCAGCCCTTTCTCAGTTTTGAATCAGTCCTAACTAGTGCATTTTATCCAATAATTTTTTTGCATATTACTTTGCTTGCTTGCAAAGTAATATATGTTGATTTTTTACATTGTAGAATTTACATCTGCTTTGTCATGTAGCAAAATAGTCTTCATGACTATTTTAACAATTATGTACTGTTCCATTGAATAGATGTATCAAAATTTTCTCATCCATTTTTCATTTTAATTTTAACTTGTTTCTTATTTTTGACAATAGGCAATAAGGAATGCACATCATTTTTTAAATTATTTCTTTAAATGGCTTTCATGAATCCTATTTTATTATCATAATATATTATAGTTGATTTATATCAGCCAAATAAAATAAAGCATGGTTTTGCCAAAGCATGTATGAAAGTATTAATTTTGCTTCATGTTTTCATCACTTATCACTAAATTTAAAAAACTTTTTCTCATTTGAAAGGGTGTATATTTTATTATTTTATTATTTTATTTATTTATGTGAAGAATATCTTTGAAAACTAGAAAAGTTGAAAATTGTTCATATATTAGTTGTATTGGCTATGAAAATTTGATATCTACACAACCAGTAACCCAACCCATCAACTTAGTGGATACAGAGAGAAGGTAGATACTGGAGGTTGGAAATCTGCTAACTCTTGTTATGAAATGGCAAAGCATTTGTTTGAAATGTCACCTACAGTACTTTGAAAGGCAGATCAAGTGCCAACCAAGAGTGTAGCCTTACATAAATAACTAGTGAAAAAAGAAGAACGTAACTGTGTACTGGCAGCTTATTGTCACTTTCAGTAAATAAATTTATAAAAAAATTTCTGCAATGAATTCACACTAGAGTAAACTATTCGGCAAGTAGAGACAAATGATAACAAAACTTTGTTAAGAAAGATACTGCCTCTAGGGGGAAAAAAGATGGCGGCGGAATAGGACGGGGAGGACACTTTCTCCCTCACCACTTCATCAAAAGAACACTTCAACACGGAATAAACTCCACAAAACAACTTCTGAAGGCTGGCAGAGGACATCAGGCATCCAGCAATGCAGATTATTGGC
>SJYC01026078.1:0-22777 GCA_006408675.1 Madoqua kirkii
TGTCTGAGCCACCAGGAAAGCCCACTATATGTAATACAGGATACCAAAGAAAGAAGATCCATGTACTTTTAACAACAAGAACTTTAAATTCAATGCCAGTTTTTTTTTTTTTTTTTTCCTCCCCGAGACAAAGTATAGCACATTGTCACTAAGAACCACTTGACCAGCATTATTTCTGGAAGTACTCAGGGTGAACATCAATCCAGGGTAATGCCTACCCTAATAAGTCAAGATGTTCACTCCTCAAAAACAGGGGACAAGTATGAAGACAAGTTTCTGCTGCAACACTGTGATCTTTCCAAACCCGGGCAACCCAGTCTTCATCGGTTTAGCACTAACAAACACTGCTAGGCCTGGCACATGGTACTTAGTAGGTTGCTTCTGTTTGTTTGTTTTTATTTTTGCTTCTCTCTCTAAAAGGAAAAAAAAAAGAAGAAAAACCTTTTTCAGAATTTGCAACCTCTGAAGAGCAGCACTGTTATAATCAAAAATACCTGAGACTAGAAAAAAGAGACAAGCATCTTTATACAAATGAGCATGAAGAGAACTCCAAATCCTCTATAAAAAAGGTAGGGTGTTGACAATGTGTGGAGATGTGCTTTTGAGTAACCAGGTTGTCAAAGAGTTGTATAACCAGAAACTGAAGTATATGCAAGAACTCAAGGAGGGCGTCCCTAATAGCTCAGCAAATAAAGACCCTCGTGCAATATAGGAGAAGCAGGGGGAATGTGGGTCAGGAAGATTCTTTGGAGGAGGAAGTGGCAATCCACTCCAGTATGCTTGTCTGGAAAATCCCATGCCATGGACAGAGGAGCCTGGTGGGCTATGGTCCTTGGGGTTGCAAAGAGTCAGACACGACTGAGGGCACACAAGGATGGCCACACACAGTATGACACGAACACCTGAGACTACATCTTTAATAGCACAGACACAAAACGATGTGAAAAGAACAAAGATGTTCACTCATCGTTAGACAACCCAACCCAGTGCACACAGCAAAGGTCGGTGTGTGCGTTCACTGATGATGGAAACGCTTAAGGAGCTGACCTCACTGCTTTGATCATTACTCCACAAACATTCAGTTAGCACCAACTCCGTGCCGCACGCTGGAGAGTGGCGGGGGCTAAACCAGCGGGCGGCACCATCACCCGTTCTTGGCTGCCGCTGCGCTGCTGGATGGAACCTTTATCAAGTGTCAGCAAGGGAACCTGGCATTTATCAGGGTGGGCACTGCGCTCTGCTGGCTCTGCTGACAGGGTAGATTCAATACATGTCGTTCCCACTGCGCTTAGATGTTTTAAGGGTTTGCTCTTTCTTCTCTCTCATCACCCTGGCGACTTTGTCTTTCTTTCCTCTTCCCTTCTTCCCATCCCCCATGGTTCTCTTTTCACATTTTGATTTCTCATTTGCACTAACCTGCCTAGGTATGTGACTTTGAAGACATTACTGACTCAGTTTCTGCACAGACATCCATAAGATGCTGGAATCCACTAGGTTATCCCTAAAGTCTCACTCAGGTCTTTTGTGCCAAAATTGTGAAATTCTTTTGTTTTTAGATTCTGGTTATTTTCTTTCTTTAATTATTTATTTTTGGAGTATAATTGTGCTAGTTTCTGCTGCAAAGCAAAGTGAATCAGTTACATGTTCACATATAGCCCCTCCTTCTTGAGCCTCTCTCCCACCCTTCCCCTCTCCCACCCTTCTAGGTCATTACAGAGCTCCCAGCTGAGCTCCTGCTAGAGCAAGACAATTTGAGAAAGTAGCAGTGATGTATATACACTCCCGTGTGTAAAACAGATAGCTACTGGGAAGCAAAAAATGTGAAATTCTTGCTTCTTGGTCATATATAGCTTGCAATTCCTCCCAAAGAGTAGAACCTAAGACCAGAGCTTTTGTGGATGTGATTTATTTCGGACCATTTGATACTATGGAAATGAGTGTAGGGCCTGGAAATTTTACACAGAGGAAAGGAGGGGGAAGGGTGTGGACCACAGGACTTGAGAGTTAGGGAACTGAGAAATGGAGAAGGAGGGAAGGCAGCCAACCCAAAGCTGGCCTGGATTGGTTTATATTGAGCTGGTTACTGTCAGGGGAACCTGGAGTTCAACTCTTCTGGTAATGTTCTGAGGAGCTGTCTGGAATATGCCTCTGCAATATCTTGACGCTTGACAAAGGGAGTGTGTATCCACAAGCTCCTGCCTCACTGGTCTAGGGTTACCCCAGGAAGTGTTACCATTGCCAGTTTGCACAGACACACCAGAGTGGCTGGTCAGGCTTCTTCATGAGATTCTTGTAACCAAGGTAGAAAAGCCTTGGTAGAAAAAATAGTAGCTACACAGTGCAGCTGAGATCAAGTACTGTTAGCCTACCCCTGAGTACAGCTGGTTGCTATAGCAAAAGCCAGCAAAAAATGGTGGAGTAAGAGAATATGAGAAAGAAAGCTGCGTGTGTGTCTGGCACACGAGCCAGTGCCACCTCAATATCACCCTGGTGTCAGTATCAAGACATTTTAATTTGTCAAATCAGTTTTACCAGGTAAGTCCCAACTTTAGACATCCAACATTTCCACAAATGCACAAGTTTGTTATTGAAGAGGGTTCCATTGACCATTCCCTCCCCAGTTCTCACTGAAATTGATGGTTGTTTTCCATGAAAGTCTGTGATGTGCCAGGCAGTGTGTGAGGCACTCTACATCTACCACCTCTTGTAATCCTCAGGTCAGCCTGGTCCCAACAGGTTGAAACAGATACCCCTACCTTTGACAAATGAGAAAACTGAGGCTCAAAAGAGGAAAATGGTTTGCCTCAATTTGTATAACTGATAAGTGATTAAACCGGGACTTATTCCAAACATATCTCTAAAGCACATCTCCATATCTCTGTATTTCTGACACTGCAGACCTGTCCCCAGGAGCTGGAACTCTGTCTGTGGCCACTCAGGTTTAGGACTGGGTGGTGTCTCAGCTGTAGGTTTGCATCCCTCCTTGGTCTTGAATTTCAGTTTTCCTGGCTTGAGCCTTGACACCCTGCTGTTAGGGGAAGCTGACTGAGACCACCCGCCCTGGCCAGGCACCATAGGAACTATTTGCATGAGTTGTTTCACGACAGGAGGTCCTGGTAAGGAACAGGGAACTAGCAAGCCACCACCAACAGGAAGAGTTCAGGAAAGGTCAAAAGGTGACACCACATGTCCAACCACCTCCCAGAATCCTTCTTGCTGGCGTCCATCTTGGCTGAACAATGCGTGCACCACCAGAAGGACTCTGAGTCAGAATGATTGGCCAAAGACACCTGGGAAACTAATCCCACCACCATGAAACCCGAGACTGTGAGCTCCGTGGAGAGCAGTTCTCCTGGGTTCCCTTACCCTCCTCCTCTCCACTCGGGTTTTCCTTCCCAATAAAACCGCTTACTTTGTCAGCACAGGTGTCCCCTCGGACAATTCATTGCCAAGTGTTAGACCAGGGCCTACTTTCGGGCCCTGGAAGCGGTCCCCCTTCCTGCGACACTGCCTAGTCACTTGCCAGAGAATCTAGCTGCTTGACCTCATCTACCAGTTAAGACAGAGTTGATGGCAATACCAGCTTGGCTCAAGCCTCCCAATTTTTGATTTCTACTTTGGTTCACTGGCGGGGAACCAACAATGGAATCTGAAACCCAGACTAACCCTTCTATATTCCTCGGTCTTTCTTTGTCTTGTTTCTTCTGCCATGGCATTTTTCTCCTTACACTTTCTCTTTCCATCATCTTGCAGTCACTGGCAGGATAAGATAAGGCACCCCAGAGAACGACAATAGTTAAACTGAGAGATATGATCAACATGATTTAGAATTCATCAGAGAGTCAGCAGATCTGATATCTGAAGGGAAAATGGAGGTCTCACGGCCTTTCTCTGTACCCATTCCCTCTGTCAATTGTCTCTCCCTTCTAAAGCTTCTGGACAGTGGATCTCTCGGTGCCCTGGAAAATTATAGTTTACCTGCTTGAGTTAGTTCCCAGGAGGGTGATTTTGTGCAATGCAATTCTCTGCTCCCCGCACCAAGAGTCTGAGTTGGATTCTAGCTGGTCTTCCTTGAGAAAGAGACAGCGAGAGAAAAGAAAATATTGTGAGAATGGGGGAGGGGGGAGTCTTTTCCAATGTGGCAGATATAAGAACCTAGACAGAAAGAGCAAGCATCTTCGACCCACCTTAATGCATGAGAAATAAAACGACAAACAAAAAAAAACGTAGATCTGATGAGAGGGAGGAAGGAAGCGCTTTAATTAGAAACAAGAGTTACAGTTGGAAAAAAATTTCAATCAACCCTGCATCTCAATCCCAATTATATCCCTGCCCACATCCCTACATCATGACCACCTACATCCCTGCCCTTTTACTTATTAAAGCTGCTCAAGTCATTTTCTGTGTTGATTCCCCTCTTGATGGTGTCTTTTCAACTTGAATTATCCTAACAGCTGTATCCGGGCTGTGTTTTTGGTGACATGATATTCTTTGCCTCCTGAAATTCTCTCATTTTCCTGTAGATCCAAATGTTACAAAGTGTTTCCTTCTGTTGAGCTAAAAGCAGTTTTCCCCAAACTTCTACTCATTGGTGCTATTTCTACCATTTGTGACCAAATAAAGCCAGTAAAATATCTCTTTTTAATACCTTTGCTCAGAAGGGAAGGACACCACCTCTGGTCTTCCCTCTACCTCATGCAGCTTTATTTCCTGAACTAAATGTCCCTGGTTGCATTTAGTATTCATCTGCGACAGTTTGAGATGCCAGGCCATTCTGCTCACCTCCTCCTGGTTACACCCCAAATATTGTTCATCTCTCTCTCTCATCTCCAGATTCAGGTGGCTCAGTATAGAATGGTGTGGATATGTTACCTCTTGTCTCTGGGTTCTTCCTTCCATTATTAAAGTTTCCATGAACTCAGACACATCTGTGTGTGTGTTTGTGCATGAATGTGTATGTGTAGATGTGTGTGCTTCAAAATGACAGAAAACAAAGGGCCCTTTGAATTTGGACAAAGATGTAAATGAAAGCATCTCTTCCATGTGACTCCAGAGTCAAGCTGGTACTATGCTGCACAGTGCTATTATGTTTGACATCAGACATGGCCCAACAGGGGAGAGAAATATGCTTCAACAGTTAGATGATTATGTTAATGCAAACTGGGATTTATTATTATGTTTGTCTTACTCGGGAGTGAATCTGATGTGATTGCTGTTGCTGCCTTCCTGCTAGGTAAGGAAGGCTGAAATGCATTCTCTCAGAGATCCTCTGGGAACAGGCACCTGGGATTGACAGAGAGAGTCACTGGGTGTCACTGTTGAGTCATCTGAATACAGCTCGCTGCCAGTATGTGGAAGTCTGGCTCCTTAAAGATGCTGGGAGCTGGAGGTTTGGGGAGGCTGCCTGTCCCCTTCTATTCAGCATCTCTTCATTAGGGTCAAGATAGATCTCCCCTTTCCCTGCTGCCCCCTGGGAAGTATCAGGTCAGATGAGCCCATGTCACTGTGGGCCTTGGCTGCCTCAGCTCCTGCTTAATGAGCTGTTCTGTCCTTGATCTGCCTGGTGATGCTGCAATAGGGGTCTGCGTTTATGCATCAGTGCCGTCGGTAATCACCCCTACCAGCAGCCGGCGGAGGTCTTCCCCTCACGGTCGGAACTTGCGGAGTCTTATATCGCTCATCACAGCAGACAAACCCTTCCACTGCACAATTAGAGTTGTCCCAGACTCAGAGACAGTGATTCCCATCTCAGCAAAGAGTCAGTGGCACATTTCCGTTTTTATGGGGATGCTGCTTCTAACAGAAATAAAGACAGGTGGAGTTGTAGGCTCTGTATGCTGAAGGGTGAGAAGGAAAATTGACCAAAAGAGAGAGAATCCTGAATGAGGAGGCTCAGAGACCCAGCAGCCTTCTTCCCAAGAACTGGGCCTGTTACTGCCCTGCCCGATCCATGCACAGGGCGTGAATTTGTATTGCCTCAGTGGCTGATTGTCCTTAGGAAAATGGTTACTCACAGCCTTTGGCAGGTGCCCCCAGTCTTTTAGGAGTATTTTTAAGTGCCGATGCCAAAGTCTCATATCCCTAAAACTTTTTCTGGGTGTCTGAGAACAGCTCTCGACGTCTGTATAATTTCCATATGTTATTAAAGCATATCCAGAAAACACTCTTCCAGGATTAGTCTATGCATTCTTGCGATTGTGCATAATTTTTAAAAAATGCTTGCTTGCCCTGGAATTGAATTCTGAGCTATGTTTGGAGAGATCCTTCCCCGGCGTGTGTATGGCCGCTACCCGCTTCAGTTCTCCAGTGGCCGTTCACCATGTTTGAGTTGAGGCTGGACTCATCATCCTATTATTGAGGTTCACCCTCCCTGGCACCTGCTTTTTCCAGACCAGCCTGTCTTCCATCCAGGCACTAACTGTGCTGCCATCCTTTATGGCAGTGGTTCCCTACTTGGCTGCACAATGAGATCACCTTGGGAATTTAGAAAAATTGATCTCTGCATCCTGCCCCTAGGAATTCTGTTTTAATTGGTGTGGGAAGGAACCCAGGCATCGGTGCTTCTCAGAGTTCCCCCACGTGATTCTAAAGGGACATAAAATTTGAGAATCACTGTCAAGTGCTAGTCATCTTCCTAGAATATGCGTTTTTCTTGGCCTCCCCTGACCTATAACCCCACAGCTGTTCATCCTTCTTGACTCAATCAATTCATCCTCCCCATGATGAAGTCATCTCTGACATTCTCCCTGGCCAAATTAAAGATTTTTCTCTGAGATTCCATAGCAACTTATGCATACTATGGGATACTGCGTTGGAAATATCTATGTGGCTTTTTGTCTATTTGTTTGTTTGTCTCTGGACTATAGGCTCACCTGGGGAAGCAAATGAAACACGTTTGTCATTATGTGTCCAGCTCACAGCAGAGAGCCTTGCACTTCACTGGTGCTCAGGAAGTATTTGTAGGACAGAACTATTGTTGATGGAGAGTGTTGTTTCATGAACAAATGATCGAGGATAATGGTAATGTCCACCATGGTTCAAGAATTTGCTATGAGTATGGCTGTATGCAAAGTGTTTGTATAGGCATTACCTCATTTGACACTCCCAACAGCCCCACTGGGAAGAGTGATCTACATTTTACAGATGAAGGTGCTCAGGTGTAGAGATGTTAAGTAGATACCACAGCAACGGTTTGAAGCCTGCTCTGCCTGCCTCCACTTTTAGTTACATTCCTGATTGCCTCCAAAAATAGAATGGGAAGCTGTTTAACCAGATTTTCTCCTGGTAGCTTTTATCTGACTTTTTTTGCCAAGCGCTATATATTAGCTCTTTAAATGCTTCATCCTATTTAACCTATGCAACAATTATATAAGTAAGTATTATCATGTTTGTGCTAAGTCACTTCAGTTGTGACCAGCTTTTTGCAACCCAATGGATTGTAGCCCTTCATGCTGCCCTGTCTGTGGATTCTCTAACCAAGAATCTGGAGTAGGTAGCCATGCTCATTAATACCATTTAATTGATAAGTAATTAAGTCTAAAAGAGAGGCAAAGTTCAAGTAAAGCCTGATGGAACTGTGGCAAGTGCTGGGTGAATAATTCAGCACCAGAAATATTGCTCATTCTGTTTCAGCAGCCTCATAATTAATGAGGAAGGAAGGAGAAGGGAGAGAGAGAGAATGAATGAATGAATTTGGGGACACTACTTTGAGGAGAACAAAATCCCTTGAACACAGCTTTCTTTATCTCTGTTCCCCAAACCCTGACCATTTTTCCTCAAAGGGCCATTAGGACAAAAATATGAAACGACTTTTCTTTTGGAAAGAATGATCAGTTGTTCTGAGCCTACCAGGGATATCTGAAGTAGAACCAAATTTTTGTACTGATGCCCTTGTAATTCCTTCCTCTAGAAAATTAACCCAAATGTAAAAGCCCAGGGGTTTTGCTTTATCTTTTTTCTTTTTCTCCCCTTTTTTAAAAGACACACGGCAGGCAGCAGAAGTGCTTGAGGAAGGTGACGTTGCACAGTTGTAGCCAGAACCCAAGTCTCCTCACTTCCAGTCCAGTGTTTTCACCCACCGGCCAACCCAGGGATGAAAGGAAGCATTGTTAAACATGATGAATATTCTAACAATTGCTTGGAGTATTTTTTAGTTGTAAAGTACTCTAAGTGCCAAACACAAGGTATTTTTATTGCCTCTTGCTACCACATAACAAGGCCATTTGCTCTGTGGGATCCTGGCAACAGGGATAAGTAGGAGCAAACAGAGGTAGGTGCAGATTCCTTTTCCTCCCTAATGTGAACAGATGGGACATGGATACTGACGGCAAAGAAATGTGAGCTGCTGTCTCCCTGCTGAGGAAGACAGGCTCCTTTGAGAAGGAGTGGAGGAGACATCTGGAAATTCGTAGAGAAGCCCTGAATGAGGACAGGTCAGGCTTTTTAGGACCTAATCAAACTTGTGGGAAGAATATCAGGTTGAGCAGCAAATGACTTCTTGTGTTTCCAGGGGCTACGACTTTTGGAAAGCTAATCAAACCCTTCTGTGCCTAGGTGGTCCCACGTGCGAAATGGGAGTTGCAGGTGCTGATCTGCAGAAGTATCAGGCAATCGCATGCATTCGCTCAGTGGCCATTCTTCAGCCTGTTTTCTTCTGTGACCACCAACGATTTTCTATCCTGGAGCCAGAACAGTGTCGCTGCTTTGTAAATCTTTCACCAGTTTCTGAGTAGGAGGTCATTTTTCTTCCTCTCTTCATTGCAGTGTTTTCTGTATGCATTTGGTAGAGCTCTTATTTGCGTGTGCTTTTACTTATGATGAGCTGGCGGTAATCTATCTCCTCCACTAGATTGGCTGGTCCTCCTGGATAAGGTCTGAGTCTTGACCACCCCTATTTTTTTTTTCCCAGCAGAATCTCACAATTTATCCTGCATAGAGAAAGTGCCCCGTCAACAATGACTGAATTAATTGTGAGTGTAGATGCGTAGATCATGGCCCACCTGTGTTCTACCAGATGTCAATTTTTGCAATTTGGGCATTTTAAATGTAGGCATCTGTTTGTGGGCTATTTGAGGGAATGGCTGGAGAATTGTTTGGAAATGAACCATACTATTACAGAGTACATGGAACCAGAAGTCCTGGACATAAGCCTCAGCTCAGGGTTTTTCAGCCTCATGTAATCAATCACTTTTCTGCATCTCAACTTTCTCGTCTGTAAGCTGGGGATCGCAGGACTTCTCCTGCCTATTTTATAATATTACTGCGAAGATTGGATGAGAGTACATTTAAACACATTTTATAAATGGCATAGTACTATATCTGGGTCAAGACTGAGTATTATTTTTATTAATATTGTAATTATTGATAACATATTATAACTATCTAAATTTCCCTGAGCTCTAAATAACTATAATTCTGAACTGCATGGATTTCTTTTAGAAACAATGGTAAATGAGAGATGATTAGATTAAAATAAAATGATCATTATTGCTTATATGTGAAATCTAACAGATAGCACAAATAAGTGAATATAACAAAAAGGAAGCTGACTCACAGATATAGAGAGCAGACTAGTGGTTACCGGTGGGGAGAGAAATAGGGGAGGAGCAATACAGGGTTAGAGATTCAGGGCTATAAACCATCATGTATAAAGTAAGTTATGTTAACTCTGACTCCCAATGTCCACCCTCTTCATCTGCATCATTGTTCTTGCCTAGAAATAGGTTCACCAGTGCGATTTTTCTAGATTCCTCATAAAGGCATTCATACACGATATTTGTTTTTCTCTTTCTGACTTACTTCACTCTGTATGACAGGCCCTAGGTCCATCCGCATCTCTACAAATGACCCCATTTCATTCCTTTCAGTGGCTGCGCGATGTTCCCCTGTATGTACGTACCATGTCTTTATCCATTCATCTGTCGTCTGGCATTTAGGATCAACATACATAAACTGGCATGTGTAAAGTCAGTAGCTCGTGGGAACCTGCCACAAAGCAGAGGGAGCTCAGCTCAGTGCTCTGTGACTCGACGGATGGGATGGAGCACGGATGGGAGGGAGGTCCGAGAGAGAGCACTTCTTGGACATAGAGCTGATTCACGGCTCTGTGCAGAAGAAATTAAGGCAACACTGTAAAACAATTACATTCCAATTAAAAAATCACCAAAAAGGAAAGAAAATAACATAAAATAAGTCATAAGGATAATCTATCTCCTCCACTAGACTGTCAACACAGGAATATAGCTAGTATTCATAATAACTATAAATGCGGTATAACCTTTAAAATTTGTGAATCACCATGTTGTTCACCTGTAACTTATATTGTATATCAACTATACTTCAATTTTTAAGAAAAGAGAATCAAAAAAATAGAAAAGAAAAGGAAAAGAGAATAATGATGGTGTCCTGGGAAATCCCAATGGAACAAAGTCTCAAGTCTGAAATCCCTAGGATGTTACCAGTGACAGACAACATACATTGGCAATTTCAGGTGACCTGTTGACTGCTGAGGAACAATGGCAGGGGACATAAGAACAGAGCTGGAGGTAGCAGAACATTTCTCTTAAGCTTCTATCAACTCTTGCCTCCTCACAGCAATCTGGAGTCTTTTGATGTCCCTGCTGATGGCCCCATCTTCAAAGAAGCCTTTGTCATCTCAGTTATTTTCAATCATGCTCTGAGAACTTGGGTTCGGTTACAAAGAGAAACCAGAAAATTGGCTGTGTAATGAAGTTTGAACCCTGCTTCTCTTTGAATATGACCTTGAGGATTTTATTTCTGTTCTGTGAACCTGTTTTCTCATCTGCAATCTGCAGGTACGAATAGAAACATTAACTGCCAGAATGACCGTTGGCGTGTTCTGGCCCTGTGTCTTGTGCACAGCTGAGGACACTGAAGCCTACGGAGCTTGCACACCTGCTTTTGCCTTTTTGGGCCTTTCCCTCAGTGGCTCAAATGATAAAAAATCTGCCTGCAATGAGGAGGCCTGAGTTCAGTCCCTGGTGGGGAAGATCCCCTGGAGAAGGAAATGGCACCCCACTCCAGGGTTCTTGCCTAGAGAATCCCATGGACAGAGGAGCCTGGCAGGCTACAGTCTATGGGGTTTCAAAAGAGCTGGACATGACTGAAGGACAAAGTACACATTCCGTATAAAATATTTTAAGTATATTTCAAGTGCACTGAAATAAAGATATAGTCTAGGCCGTGAATCATCTGGAAGAGGGGGACATCTGGACCTTGCACATGTGAGGCGGAAAAGACTAGATGTCTGTTGCGTGTGGGTGGGCATCAGAGACGAAGACTGGAGCAGTGAGAAATATATTGGGATAAGTTAACGAAGAAAGAAAATGGTCTTATGGAGCAAAGGATACTGCTGTGGTTAATTCACACTCTGTGTTTGCTAAAACTTTCCTTGTCTCCATGTCTGGACTGGAGACAATCATCTCCGAATCATCTGAACCAGGATTTAGACAAAGGTTTATTGGAATCCAAAGCCTGTAATTTTCAACTACAAAGTATTACAAAATATCAGTTGTCATTGCTATATAGTTAGAGCTCCTGGGTTTTGAAAAGAGAAAAGTTCATTGGTCTGTGGCTCCAGAAGCCTCAACAGAAATGAGACTTTACTGATCATTTTTGACACCCCAAGTGAATCAAGGAATAGATATCCTTCCCTTTAATTCATGAGGACACGGAGACAAGGAAAGTTCCAGCAAACAGTGTGAATTAGCCATAGCAGTATCCTCTGCTCTACACAAGACTGTTTTCATTCTTCGTTAGCTTATCCCAATATGCTTCTCACTGCTCCAGTCTTTGTCTCGGATGCCCAGCCACACCCAACAGACATGGACTTGTTTTCTGCCTCACATGTTGCAAGGGAAGCAGGCAAATAGAACCGGCATGGAGACAGGACTGTGTTATTTGTTGTGTGGGGCCTAGGCACTTTTGCCATTGTGTGAAAAATGCTCCGTAAAAAAATATATTTTTTAGTGTATTTTATGAGTACCCTGATATAAAGGTGGATAAAATTCAGGCTAAATTCATCATTATAAATTCATTATTATTTTTTTCTGATTTTAAAAGAAACCAAAATTGAAACATTTCTACAGTTCTCTAGAAGGGTCTTGGTGGCTCAGACAATGGCTGAGCTCCCCGGTGGCTCAGATGGTAAAAGAGTCTGCCTACAATGTGGGAGATGATATAAGAGTCTGCCTACAATGTGGGAGACCCGGGTTCAATCCCTGGGTCGGGAAGATCTCCTGGAAAAGGAACTGGCAGCCCACTCCAGTATTCTTGCCTGGAAAATCCCATGGACAGAGGAACCTGGTAGGCTACAGTCCATGGGCTCTCAAAGAGCCGGACGTGACTGAAAGACTTCACTTCACTCACTTCAGGAGGGTCTTAGGCTACAGACACTGCACCCACCGTACCTAATGGAGACTTGACCATGAGTGAAGAGTTTGGAAAACAAAATATCGGGAATATGAGTCCATTTCCAGACACTTTAAACATTTTGACCTTGAATAGAGTCAAGAACTGTTTCCCAATTTCTATCTCTAAACTAAAGGAGAATATCTCTTGACTTTGCTGGATCAAGGACTAGCAAGTAATATATATCAGACTTTATAACAGTCTAGGTTCTCAGTAATTTCAGGGTCCTGAGAGTCCAGGTTCTTCTAATGGGCCAGCTTAGACCGTATAAAGAAAATAGGTCTTTCGGGGTCAGACTAAAACAAACAAACAAGAACCAAAAAGTATGTTTTAAAATCATTATCACCATTTTGAGGTTGAAATTGAAAAGAAGGAGATGAATTCATTCCTGCTTCCCTGCTAAGGCACACAACTAGGAACTTTACTCTTTAGTCATACAGATTCATTTGGGTAAAATCATTCAACCGGTCACTAGTTCCTCTAATTATACTAGACTTTTTCACATGGATATGGGGAGAGACATTTGGCAAATGTGTCTTGCTCAAGTCCAGACACATCTTATCTACTTTCTTTGGTCTAGTAAACTTAATATAGGGGAAAATGAGGTTAGTTTAGCACATTAGCAGCTCCAAAATTTCTGTATGGAAAGTAGCAGTCAATTTGGAGGGACCTTGTGATAGAGACTCCTTCTAAAGCTGTTTATAGAACATGTGTAATTTCTTCATGGAAATAATTACTAGAAGAAATTAATGAAGATTCTGAGAAAGTGAAGAGACTAAGGCCTTTTAGGACACCTCCAAGACACTGCCCATCCCCAGTGAAATTATACTCAACTCTAAGGACCACTGTGTTTCCTTGAGTCATCTCCAAGCCCAGCCCCGGATAACTAAAGATAACAAGATGGACAAGACATGCCAGCTCTCTCAGGAACCTCTCAACTTTTCCATTAATTTATTGTTTTAGAATTGTGCTTTGGGTGGGTGCCCAATCAGTCTATATTTCACCAAAGGCATTTAATGTACGTGTTTTGAAAATAAGGACATATGTTCACCACTGATCCTCCATCTCCTTTTTGTATCTTTTAGCTCATTTTCCTTGATTCAGCAAAGAATATGGTGATAGACAGTTCATGGTTAATAGAGGTTTACATATATATAGTATCCTCCTTGAAAAAAAAAATTTGATAGTGCTATGGGCAAGAGAAAAACTGTGAGTTCGGATTTACAAAACCTAGACCTAATTCAGATCCAGTAGTAACCGGGTCATTTTGAGAAAGCAAATTCCTGCCAGAGTTTGGTCATCTGCAAGATAGCTTAGTAATAATTGTCTTAGCTACCACAGAGGGTTTTTGTGAAACTCCAATGAGATTTTGCTTGTGGATGTACTTTAAAGCCAGCTAAGTGGTATATTTTATACCAAGTAGGGAGGTGTAATTATTGCTATCATCACTATATACCTTCTATCTCCATGGCACCAATTACCTGGCAACTAACCTGATTTTCATTCTCTCTGTCCAACAACCTCACAACATGAACAACCCACTGGCATTATTTGTACCTCCTGGAGAAGCATCTCAGTGATTTCACCGAAGGATCTTTATTTACATTTGACTGTTACTACCCTGGACAGAAGTTTACTGCTACGTATCCTTAAGATACCATTTTTCTTTCTTTCTTTCTAACTCATTTAAACTGTGTTATTTGAATGGATCTTTTAAATCAAATAGTTCTTTTATTTTACACATTTGTCCTTATAGAACAGCTGCCAGTATTAACTGCAATAATGGAATTCTAGCATCAGAAAGAATGGCATTTCTGGGATGGATATCTACTTGCGAGGAGGAGGTGGGAGGAGAAGAAGAGATGGAAACATTTCAGATGAGTACAGTTCCATTGTCTGTATTTTCCTTTTCACTGATGTGTCAGAAAAGAAGGCAGGCTAAGGTCCTATAAAATTAAAGGGACCCAAATATGAAGGAGAAGTACCAAATTGAGCTTTTGTTGGAAATGATTGAGGAGGAAGGGAAATCACCTTTCAGAGATTCAAATGCTTTCATAAAGTTCCCTTAAAACATTTTCACTGACTTCTTTACTTCTCTCCTTTTTAAAATGTAAATCACATCTTAAAGTTTTTTTTAATACGATTTTGAAAAAGCATTCACAAGTTTATTCAATGAGAACACGAGAGAAAAACAGACAAATGAAAACACATTCTTAGATTGACAAGATTTGTTAGTCATAAATGAAATCATGCAAATGAAAACACTATATAAACTATAGTCTTTTATAGATGCAAAAGTTTATCAGTCAAGTATTGATTTGTTGAAGCTCTTATATGTGTGATAAATGAAAAAGCAAATATAAAGTAGTATTTGACACACAGTAAACGCCAAGTAAATAAATATTAAATTCACTTCCCTTTTGTTGACAAGATTGCTTCACTTGGGTCTCATCTATGGGGCAAGCTTATATTAGAGGGGGAAAAGTGTCTATTTGTTGCCACCAGCCTTTCTTTTTATTGAATATATTTTGCATTAAGGTCATAATGATTGATTGTGCCCTAGAAGCTAGCAATCTTTCAGAATGGACTTGTAAACTCGTTCATCTCATTTTGTTTGCGAATAGGTATCAAAGGTCTTAAAAATTCTTATTTTCCCTTTGACCCAATAATTTTACTTCTGAGAATATATCCCAAGATAATACTAAATTCAGAGGAAGTTTTATGTACGAAGATGTTTACCACAACCTGATTCACAAGGAAAACTCATGAACAAATTTCATACATAACAATAGAGGAATGATTAACTCAAGGAACAGAGCAGAAGTGATTGCTGATACACAGCTGTGCATCACCAACCCTTGGCACAATGCTAATGGACATTCGAAACATACTGGTGAAATTGAAGACTTTTACGATGGAACCAATTGTGAAGTTATGCTGAGTGAAATAAGCCAGTCCCAGAAGGACAAATGCGGCAGGACTCCGCTTAAGTGAGGTATTTATGACAGGTTCATGAAAGCGTAGAGTGGAATGATGGTTTCTAGAAGCTAGGGACAGGGGGGAATGTAAAGACATTGTCCAACAGGCATAAACTTTCAGTCAGCTGAGATGGGTAAGTTCTAGAGATCTGCTGTACGCCTAATGCTTATAATCAGCAATACTGTGATACTGCCTTTGTTCACTGAAAATTTTGTTTAAACTATAGATGTCAAGTTGAAAGTGAAAGTGAAGTCACTCAATCGTGTCCGACTCTTTGTGACCCCGTGGACTGTAGCCCACCAGGCTCCTCGGTCCATGGGATTCTCCAGGCAAGAATACTGGAGTGGGTTGCCATTTCCTTCTCCAGGGAATCTTCCCAACCCAGGGATTGAACCTGGGTCTCCCACATTGCAGGCAGATGCTTTAACCTCTGGTGTTCAAAAAAGGAGGGCATTTGTAAACTTTGGAGATGATGGATATGTTGATTATCTCCATCATGATAATGGTTTCACTGATGTATGCATATGTTGATAACATCAGCTTATAAGATTAGATGTATACAGTTTTTGCACGTCCATTATAACTAAGCAAAGCTATTTTAAAAATTTTTTTAAAAAGGAGTTTCTGAGCAGAGTCAAAATGGTGAAGTGGGAGGACTCAGAACTCACCTCCCCCAGCAAACACACCAAAAATATGTCTATATGTGGAATAATTCTCATGAAAAACTCACTGGAAACTTTCAGAAAGACTTGTACAAATAAAGCAAAAGATCCACATGGAATTAGATAGGAAAATGACTAAAGTGATCATGTCAAGACCTGCGCAATCTGTATGAAATAACCAAGGCATATGTTTTTACTGAACTAGAACAAATAATCCCAAAATTTGTATGAAACCATGAAAGGCCTTGAACTGCCAAAGCAGTCTTGAGAAGAAAGAAACAAAACTGGAGGTATCATGCTACTTGACTTCAGACTATACTGCAAAGCTATAATATTCCAAATAGCATGGTAGTGGCATGAAACCAGACAATGCCACAGAACAGAGAGCCTAGAAGTAAATCCACACGTGTATGTTAATTAATCCAGGACAAAGGAGACAAGAATATGCGATGGGGAAAAGACGGTCTCTTCAATAAGTGATGCTAGGAAAACTGGAGAGCTACTTGTAAAACAAATTAGAACACTTCCTCATAATATATAAAAATAAATTCAAAATGGATTGAAGACCTAAATGTAAAACCTGAAACCATAAAACTCCTAGAAGAGATCATCGGCAGAACATTCTCTTATATAAATTGCAGCATTTTTTTTTCCTTTTTGGAATTCTCTCCTAAGGCAAAAGAAATTAAAGCAAAAATAAGCAAACGGGACTTAATTAAACTTAAAAGCTTATGTACAGCAAAGGAAACTGTTGACAAAACAGAAAGGCAACCTACTGAATGGGAGAAAACATTTGCAAATGATAAAGCTAATTAAAAGTTAATACCCAAAATATGTAAACAACTCATCAGTTCAGTTCAGTTCAGTTGCTCAGTCGTGTCTGACTCTTTGCGACCCCATAAATTGCAACACGCCAGGCCTCCCTGTTCATCACCACACAACCCAATATAAAAACATTCCCTTAGAACCCAATTTTTTAAATGAGCAGGAGAGCTGAATAGACATATTTTTTCAAATAAAATATATAGATCACCAACAGATGCATTTAAAAATGCTCAAAATTGTTAATTATCAGAGAAATGCAAATCAAAACCAAAATGAGATATCATCTCATACCTGTCAAAATGCCTATCATCAAAAAGTCCACAAATAACAAATGCTGGCAAGACTGCGGAAAGGAAAGGAATCCTTGTATACTGCTGGTGGGATCGTAAATTGGTGGAGCTACTATAGCCTCCCTGTTCATCACCACACAACCCAATATAAAAACATTCCCTTAGAACCCAATTTTTTAAATGAGCAGGAGAGCTGAATAGACATATTTTTTCAAATAAAATATATAGATCACCAACAGATGCATTTAAAAATGCTCAAAATTGTTAATTATCAGAGAAATGCAAATCAAAACCAAAATGAGATATCATCTCATACCTGTCAAAATGCCTATCATCAAAAAGTCCACAAATAACAAATGCTGGCAAGACTGCGGAAAGGAAAGGAATCCTTGTATACTGCTGGTGGGATCGTAAATTGGTGGAGCTACTATGGAAGAACGGCATGAAGTTTACTCAAAAACTAAAAGCAGAACTACCATGCGACCCAGCAATTTCACTCCGGGTGAATAGACAGTTCATGGTTCAGTATATATCGGAAGAAAAAGAAAACAGTAATTCAAAACATTAATGAACCCCAGTGTTCATCTCAGCATTATTTACAATAGCTAAAAAATGAAAGCAACCTCAATACCCTTTAAAAGATGAACAGATAAAGATGATATAAATGGGTAATAGTCATAAAAAAGAATGAAATGCTATCATTTGCAACAGCATGGATGGACCTAGAGAGCATTATGCTTAGGGAAATAAGCCAGACAAGAAAGACAAATGCTCTTTTTTATCACTGATATATGAAATCTAAAAACTAGTAGAACAGACCAACCCATATAACAAAACAGAAACAAATTTACAGATATAGAGAATAAACTAGTGCTTACCAATGGGGAGAGTAAAGGAGGGAGGGGCAAATCAGGGATGGAAGACTGAGATACAATTGTTACATATAAAATAAATAAGCAACAAAACATATTATTCAGCACAGGGCACTACAGCCATTTTTTGTTGTTGTTGTTGTTGGTGATAACTTTAAGTGAAGTGCAGTCTATTAACATCAGTATGTGGATGGCATCACCTTTATGCCAGAAATTAAAGAGGAACTAAAGAGCCTCTTGATGAAAGTGAAAGAGGAGGGTGAAAGAGCTGGCTTAAAACTCAACCTTCAAAAAACTAACATCATGGCATCCAGTCCCATCACTTCCATGGCAAATGGATGGGGAAACAATGGAAACAGTGACAGATTTTATTTCCTTGGGCTCCAAATCTCTGTAGATGTTGACTGCACCATGAAATTAAAAGACACATCTAGACAGCATATTAAAAAGCTGAGACATTACTTTGCCAACAAAGGTCCGTATAGTCAAAGCTATGGTTTTTTCAGTAGTCATGTATGGATGTGAGAGTTGGACTATAAAGAAGGCTGAGTGCTGAAGAACTGATGCTTTTGAACTGTGTAATTGAATAAGACTCTTGAGAGTCTCTTGGACTGCAAGGAGATCAAACCAGTTGATCCTAAAGGAAATTAGTCCTGAATATTCATTGGAAGGACTGATGTTGAAGTTGAAACTCCAGTACTTTGGCTACGTGATGGGAATAAATGACTCATCTGAAAAGACCCTGATGCTGGGAAAGATTGAAGGCATGAGGAGAAGGGGACGACAGAGGATGAGATGGTTGGATGATACCATCAGCTCAATGGACATGAGTTTGAGCAAACTCTAGGAGATGGTGAAAGACAGTGAATCCTGGTGTGCTGCAGTCCATGGGGTTGCAAAGAGTTTCACACAACAGAGCAACTGAAAAACAACAAATCTATTAACATATTGAATCACTGTGCTGTATACCTGGAACTAATATGATATTATAAATCCACTATACTTCAGTAAAAAAGAGAAACACCCACTCTCACCAAATGCAGCCTCAATTTCTGTTAATGTACATCAGCTTGGCAGTGGTTGAATTTCATAAAAATTAAATAAATGACAATTTACACTTTGGAAGAAAGATATTGCCAGGAGTTGTTTCACAACTAGAAAAAAATGAAGTTTACTGATAATTTATATTTTAATGGAATTCATTTATCATTTAATTTAAATATAGAAAAAATATAATATAGAAATAAATGTACTAGGTCACAATATATTCTATTATATGATTATAATAAATATAATTTTAAATTTTAATGTATTAATATTATTACATTATAATTTTATTTGATATAACACTGAAGATAAACCATCCCAAATGTTTGTAATTTATCTGCCTATTGTTCTGTGTCTTCTCAGTGTCTTAAAGCAATGGACAGTTATTAGATCTATGATGAACAAAAATATAATGTAGGTTATATGAAAATGACTTCTGTTCTTCTTAATGTCTGAGGAGGAGACGCTGGTGACGTCTCCTTACCAGGTGGGCTGTGGTAATGAGGTAGGAAGTCTGTCGGTGATTTCTTCCTTGTCTCTCCCATCTTAGCCTTCCCACAGGAATTTTAAGTTCTTAAAGGGCAAAATCTACACTATATCTCTATACAAGGATGGTTTTTCATGGTAGCTGATTTATAATAGGTTCTCAATAAACATTTGCTGCATTAATTAATGAATAAATGCTTCTGAAGGTGCATTGACTAAGGTGATCAATTCTTGATTGAATAATGGTGATAATAACGTCATAGTTGGAATGTAAACTGGTACAACCAATGTGGAAATCACTATAGAAGTTCATCAAAAATTAAAGACAGAAACTACCATGTGATCTGGCAGTTCCCTTTGTGGGAAGAAAATGAAAACACTAATTCAAAAAGATGCATGTACCCCAATAATAATGTTATTTACAGTAGGCAAGATATGAACTCAAGTGTTCAAGAGACAAAGGGATAAAGTGATGTGGTATATATGTATAATACATATATATATATATATAATGAAATATTACTCAGCCATAAGTAGGGATGAAATATTGCCATTTGCAACCACATGGGTGGGTGGGCTTGGAGGGTATTGTACTTTGTGAAATAAGTTAGACAAAGACAAACACAGTGTGTTTTCACTTATACATGGAATCTTAAAAGTAAAAGAATTAATATAACAAAACAGAAACACAAACACACAGAACAAAGTAGTGCTTATCAGTGGGATGAGATTGGGGCTGGGAGAGGAACAAGACAAGATAAGGGATTAAGAAGTACAAACTGCTAGGAGGGAATGGCAACCTACTCCAGTATTCTTGTCTGGAGAATTCAATGGACAGAGGAGTCTGGTGGGCTACAGTCCATGGGGTCTCAAAAGAGTCAGACATGACTGAGAGACTAACATTTCATTTGTACATCATGTGTAGTGTAATCTGTAAAAATATCAAATCACTGGGCTGTATGCCTGAGACAGATATATTGTAAATCAACCACATTTCAATTAAAGAGGCAAATAAAAAATAAAACACACAAAATGAAACAACATAAGAAAAGTATATGCCCACCTCATGATTTACAATTTTTAATCAAAACCTAAACTTTGTATTTAATGGATCTTTATTCACTCTTTATTCATATTACAAAAATAATGTCATTGCTACTAGTATAAACGTGTATAACCAGCTAGCTAAATTTTCCCTTTCACATTCTACTTACTGAAGTAATCATAGGCAACCATGTGCGGTATACGATATTTCTCTTGGGTCATAGGGACCTATTATGCAAGCATTCGAACACATTTAAGATTTTTGTTTGCTCATTTGAAAAGAATGTATTGAAGTGATATTAGACTCAGATATCACAGCCATGGTACAGGGCGGTTCAGCGCTCATCCCACTTGGTTTTTCATTGTGATGACCTTACATGACTCTAGTAAGCTATCAAAAGCTGTAAACCTCCACTGACTTTGTGCAGTCTTTACACCTTTGCGTACATGCATGTGTGCGTTTGTATTTCTGTAATGTACAGTTCTGTGCAATTTTACCACCTTCATAGATTCTTGTAATCATCACCATAATCAAGACACGAAGCTGCATCACTACAAAATTCCCTCAGCTACCCGTTTATAGTTACACCCACTCCCTTTCCCCTCCCTGATCCCATCTCTAACTCCGCCAACCACACATCAGTTACCATCTTTAAAATTTTGTCATTTTGAAAATGTTGCCTAAGTGGAATCATACATGTTAATTAGTTTTTAGCGAGTAGCATCATATTATTCACATTGACCTGTATCTCTGTTTTCCACCGCTTAAAAATAAATCCTAGATGCTAGTATGGGTCAGCACACGTGTTAGCAATTCTTTGCTCTCTAATTTTTAAAATAATTTTATTTATTGATATTTGGCTGTGCTGGATCTTTGTTGGGGCAGGGGTTTTCCTCTAGTTGCGGTAGACAGTGTTCTCATTGCGGTGGCTCCCCTGATAGCTCAGTTGATGAAGAATCCACCTACAATGCAGGAGACCCCGGTTGGATTCCTAGGTCAGGAAGATCTCCTGGAGAATGGATTGGCTACCCACTGCAGAATTCTTGGTCTTCCCTCGTGATTCAGCTAGTAAAGAATCTGCTTGCAATGCGGGAGACCTGGGTTCAATCCCTGGGTTGGGAAGATCCCCTAAAGAAGGGAACGGCTACCCACTCCAGTATTCTGGTCTGGAGAATTCCGTGGACTGTAACAAGTTCATTGGGTTGCAAACAGTCAGACACGACTGAGCGACTTTCACTTTCACTCTTGAGGGCTCTGGACTTGAGCGCACCTGGAATCAGTAGGTTTAGTGCCCCAGCCTCTAGGGCACAGACTTAGTAGTTCTGGCAAATGGGTTTAGTTGCATGTGGGATCTTCCCAGATCAGGGATCTCGAACCTGTGTTTCCTGCATTGGCAGGCAGAGTCTTTACCACTAAACCACCAGGGAAGCCCTTGTCCTCTAATTTTTAATACATATAGAATGATAAATAGGGCTTCCCTGGTGGCTCAACTAGTAAAGAATTTGCGTGCAATGCAGGAGACCCAGGTTCGATTCCTGGGTCAGGAAGTTCCCCTGGAAAAGGGATAGGCTATCCATTCCAGTATTCTTGGGCTTCCCTGGTGCTTCAGATGGTAAACAATCTGCCTGCAAGGTGGGAGCCCTGTGTTCAATCGCTGGGTTGGGAAAATCTCCTGGAAGAGGGCATGGCAACCCACTCCATTGTTCTTGCTTTGAAAATCCTCATGGACAGAGAAGCCTGGTGGGCTACAGTCCATGGAGTCCCAAAGAGATGGACACAACTGAGCAACTAAGCACATAATTATGAATAAATAAAATACAAAATTTAACATTATCAGAATCATATCAAACAGTTTTTTAAAGTATGAATTTCTATGTGCTCCTCATCTTTTGCTTTTCTTCAAATCAACTCTTCCTAAGTGCATCCCTCAACTAAGTAACCATGGCAACATTTTGATGTATATTATTATGTATTCTTTGCCATAGTTATCATATAAATATATATATATGTACATGTATATCAGAAAAAAATATGATTACACACACACACCAAATGAGAAACAGCAGAAATACAAAATAATATAAATAATATAATTTCATTTATTAAAAAAGCTACTGCTCTTATTGATTATAAAATAAAATA
>SJYC01026080.1:0-38010 GCA_006408675.1 Madoqua kirkii
TGTAGATAGCAGTCATTTCTTCTAGTGTCCTGACATTTTTATATTAAATAGTTTTTATTCAATTTCTACTTAACTATATTTTTTAAGAATGGATTTTAAGTTTGTTAAATGCTCTCTTACAATCTTTTGATGGAATCAGCTAATTTCCCCTTTAATATGTTGTAGAAAATAAGGTATATTTTCAAATGAACTTCATAGTCAAAGAATAAACCCTATGTGGTAATGCTTTTTGAAAATTAAAAGCAATATTTTCTAATTATTTTCTTCTCTCTCCCTTTGTTTTTCTCCTTTTGAGATTCTATCCTCTGTGTACTGGATCTCCTGTATGTCTTACCTGCTGCTTATAACTGCGCTCTTGATGTTCACTACTTCACATATTGTCTTGGTGTTTTGCAGTACTTGCTTTCTACTTGATCTCTGTCCCTGTCTTCTTCCCTCCCTACCTTCCACTCTCTTTTATCTCCTTTTCTCCTTCTTTTCTTTTCAATTAATTACTAGAAATGTGACCCTTTATAGTATTAAATCTTCCCATCCACTAAAACCAACAGATTTTATTTTATATATTTCAATAAGCTTGTAAATGGTTTACAGTCTTAAAAGACGATTGATTACAATCTTAAAAGAATACATATACTCTTTAATGATGTTTTAGCTGTTTACAGTGACCTCTTTCTCCATCAACTCCCTATTTTGTTCCCTTTTCTTCCTCTCTATCTAGCTGCAAGCCCTGCTTGGTGTCTTGTTATGGGCCTTTGACTCCTCCCTGGAGCAGTGCCAAAACTTTTCTGTCGAGCTTCCAAAAAAAACAAACCTTGACTCTAGAAGTCTCATGAGAGATTGCAGGTTCAGGTGGTAGTCCATGCCCTAATGAGGTAGTAGGGTGCAACCCTTCTATTCCCCGTTCTCCGGTCTTGCCACTTCAAGCCCTCCTGCCCATGAGTGTCAGGAGGTGGAGCATGCCTACTGCAAGCCACGTGAACTGTCTTCTCTGAAGGGTCACGTTTTTTGTTCTGTTTTTAAAATATGCATATATTCATTTGACTGTTTCACATCTTAGTTGCAGCCTACAAGATCTTTGATCTGGGTTGCAGCATGTGGGATCTTTAGTTGTGACATGTGAACACTTTGTTCAGGCATGTAGAATCTAATCCTTGACCAGGGATTGAACCCAGACCCCCTGCATTGGAATTGTGGATCTCAGCCACTAGGCCATTAGGGAAGTTCCAGGTCATGAGTTTTGATAGGTCAATCATTTACCAGGATTCTCCACTAATCACTAGGCTTTCTTTTGATTGAAAGGAAAAACTGTTCTTTATATTCATTAGAATTTCAGCAGAAGCTAAGATTTTCAACGTTTTTTAGGTTCTGTATATCTGCTTGTCCCAGCTCTGCTCAGCACAATAGCATGTTCAAGACATCATTTTTCCAGAATCCTCTCAAGGCTTGGTTTGACGTCAGTGAGGCATGATGGAAACCAGACCATTTCTGGAAACAGAGCATCTTTGATCTCATCTTTGCCTATTGATGAGACACTGATCAAATTTATTACTGTTAAATGTCTGTATGTGTATCATCATTACCTTGTTATTTAAATTTAGAAGCATCTTTCTCTTTCCCAAAGTTATGTATATTCTTATGGACATTCGCCAACCCGTTCATGAACGAAAGAAAGGGAAGGAAAAAATGATGAATTACTTCCTGCATGGATATATGTAATTAACAATCATTTCTCTTTTTGGCATTCTTTAAAATGTATATAGCTTCTAAGATTCACAACATCAATTACTTGATCTCCATCGGGATCCAATAACATAAAGTCACTCAGTCATGTCTGACTCTTTGTGATCCCATGGACTGTAGCCTAGCAGGCTCCTCCCTCCATGGGATTCTCCAGGCAAGAGTAACGGAGTGGGTTGCCATTTCCTTCTCCAAGGGATCTTCCTGACCCAGGGATCGAACCCGAGTCTCCCACATTCCAGGCAGATGCTTTAACCTCTGAGCCACCAGGGAAGCCAACAACTAAGGTATATATGTATTTTTAAATAATCAACATTCATGAAGTGCTTATTACTTGGTGTGTGTGTGTGTGTGTGTGTGTGTTTTAAATCACTTCAGTCATGTCTGACTCTTTGTGACACCATGGACTGTAGCCTGCCAAGTTTCTAGACCCATGGAATTCTCCAAGAAAGAATACTGGAGTGGGTTGCCATTTCCTTCTAAAGAGGATCTCCCAATCCCAGGGATCAAACCCACATCTCTTGCTGCTCCTTCATTTCAGGCGGATTCTTTACCACTGAGCCGCTGGGAAGCCCATAGTACTTGGTAGATATTATATAAAATTTATCATGTTTAAACATTAACTCTTTGAAAAGCCACTGTTATTATTAGCATTTTATACATGAGGAAAATATAGGCTTATATATAGGCTTATATTTATTCCAAAATTTCCGAAAGAGTAGTCCAATTGCAAAGGCATGTCTAGTTAGGGTGGATCTAGAAATTTGCTCACTAGAATCTGATTTAAAGTGTGTACTCTTAACCACCATGTAATCATATAGGGTAAATATTACCATTAATATTTCCTGGTCAAGAGACTGGTTGAATACATTGACTTGCTTGCCCCTAATCATTCAGCAAGGAAAAGGTGAAGCGGAGAACCATAAATCCTGTCTTCTCATTTTACAGACGTATTTCTTTCCAAAACTAATTGCAGTTTCGGACCACAAATTTTAAATCATTATACCTAGGCTCAAGCACATATTTATTAATCAAAATAGGAACCATTACAATCAATGTATTTTTGCCAACAAGAAATAATTTTGATTATTCCTATAGCATAAAAATTCACGCTCTGGAATTTGACAAACTCTTAGAGAGCATTTTTTCCTCCTGCTGATTGTGGAAGTGTTTTCTCTGCAAAAAGCTGTTGATATGTTTAAAGAAGTGGCAGTCAGCTGCTGAGAGGTCAGCTAAATATGGTGAATGAGGCAAAACGTCCTCGTCCAGTTCATTCGACGCTTGAAGCGCTGGTTGCGCCCAGTGCAGTCGCGTGTTGTCATGGAGGATTGGGCCCTTATTGTTGACCAGAGCTGGCTGCAGGCATTGCAGTTTTTTGTGCATCTCATCAATTTGCTGAGCATACTCTCAGATGTAACGGTTTCATGAGGATTCAGAAAGCTGCAGTGGATCAGATCAGCTGCAACCACCCATGACCGTGACCTTTTTTTGATGCAAGCTTGGCTATGGGAAGTGTTTTGGAGTTTCTTCTCGGTCCAGTCACCAAGTTGGACATTTCTGGTTGTCCTATAAAATCCACTTTTTGTCACGTGTCACAATCCAGTGGAGAAATGGTTCATTGTTGTGCATAGAATAAGAGAAGATCACACTTAAAAATGACTTTTTTCTGGGCGGGGGGTGGGGGTGGGGTGTCAGCTCATGAGATATCCACTTATCGAGTTTTTACCCTTCCAATTTTCTTCAAATTCTGAACGACTGTAGAATGGTCAAAGTTGAGTTCTTTCTTTTTTTTTAGGTGTCAGCTCATGAGATATCCACTTATCGAGTTTTTACCCTTCCAATTTTCTTCAAATTCTGAACGACTGTAGAATGGTCAAAGTTGAGTTCTTTTTTTTTTTTTACTGCATTAATCCACATTTTTTTTAAATTTTTATTTTTGCTTTACAGAATTTGTTGTTTTCTGTCGAACCTGAGCGTGAATCAGCTGTAGGTCAATGTTGAGTTCTTTGGCTATTTCTTAGAACAGAATCAGCTTCAGGGACTGTTCTCAGTTGGTCACTGCCAGCTTCTGATGGCCGGCCCCTGCACTCATCCGAGGCTCTTGTCTCCTTTGCAAAACTTCTTAAACCACCGCTGCACTGCACATTCCTGAGCAGTTTCTAGGCTAAATGTGTTGTTGATATTGTGAGTTGTCTCTGCTGTTTTACTACCCATTTTGAACTTGAATAAGAAAATTGCTTGAATTTGCCCAACACTATTTTCATAATCTCAAATAAACATAAAATACACAGCAAGTAATAAGTCATTAACAAAAAAACATACAGAGAGAAATGAGCATGAAATGATGTCTAACATAAGCACATTTACTTAAGAGTGTATTCCAATATCAAACTGCAGAGTTCAACAATGGAAAGCTACAATTACTTTTGCACCAATCTAATAGAAACTGATCAGTTAGCAATTATATGGACATATTTGAAGGTATTGTAAAACCCTTTACTTTAGCCATGGGTAAATCAAAGAGATTCATGCACATGTTTCTTATGCATTCACTGTATAACTATTTTAAATTGTTCCCACTGCTGCTATAGATTAATCTAATTATGGCCATTGCTTTTTAATTTTTTTTCATTTTGAACATTTGTTCTAATTTTTGTATAAATTTTAGCAACATAAAAGCAAATTCGGTGGCAAAGCTTTTATGAAAAGGAAGCTGATTTCTGCTATTGTAAAGAATATGTTAACAAAAAACAATTAAAATAATTTCCAAAATTTAAACTGAGTTGTTTCAGAAATGTTGGTTTGTTTGAGTCAATGAATATTCATTGAGTCCTTCTGACATGCTGGGCACAGAGCTAGGCACAGTGGGAGAGAGAGAGAGATCATAAAAGCAGTTCCTGCCTTTGGGGGCCTCTAATTTAATGGGAGAAACAGGCATGTAGACAGTCTTAATATTAGCCAGGCCATTATAGATGTTATAACAAAGGGACTGAGAAAGTGCAATAGGAGTATAAAGGAAACAGATATTAACTCCAACTGGGCAAACTGGAGTAAACAAATAAACTCCACAGCTGGTGCAATAAAATGTGATTTCAGGAAAAAAAAATACTTTAGTTTTAATTGCTTTCACTGTTATTAGGCAAGTTGCCAGGAAATGCTTTCTTCAATATCAAGTAATATCTCAAGAGTATCACTTTTAGAAGCAAAGAATATACCTTCAGAGTTAAACTACTCATTTGAAGATTTGAGAATAAAATACTCACCCTGAAAATGGTTAGTTCTAATAATCTATTTGTTTTTCAATGATGCAAACTCTAGACAAAGGAAGCAACTTTCCAAAGTTTCTACAGGATAAATAAATCACTGAGCCACAAAAGTTAGGGCACAAATCACATGAGTTCCAGGGGAGCTGGCTTCCTATTTCACGGTGGTTCTCCTAACTTTTGTGTCTTTGCATATCCCTCCTTTCAAACAAATATCCATAAGCCGTTTTTCTGTTTCTCTAGGTTCCTTCATTGTTAAGATCAAGTGGACCTCTCTTTTCCGAGATCATGAAGAGCACTGTGAAAATCAGTCACTGGGAGTTATATCAGCATCACGGCTGAATAAAATGTCCTTCTCCTGGCCACCTCTTCACAACAACAGTTTGGGATCTGTCCAAAACAAAAGTGTATTTGTAGAAGCTGTGGGATACAAAACCACACACCCAGGAACCCAGAAAACTCGGACCCACCTGTGAGTCAGACGATGGGCATACAGACCTGGGCCCGGCTGTGGACCCTGCAATCGCCCATGGACAGGCCTCAGTGTCTCCTAACTGTGATCCTGGAGCCCCTGGAGATCACTGACTTGGATAATCACTCACAGCCAAGAGAGTCTTTAACAGAATCCAGGTTTCCAGTTGAGAAGTTCCAACATAACATTAGCCCAAATCACAAGCTAGGATACACAGAAGAAGGTAATATGAACAATTGGACTTTAATCCATTTCACCCCTCCACCCAGGCACACAGCCCAGCACCAGGGAAAACTTTTTTGGCCTGTGAGTCCTCCCGCAGGGGAAGTGGGCATGCGTGAGTGAAGACGGGGCTTCCCAAGCTGTGTGGAACTTGGACAAAGAGACCCTTTTCTTAGATCCATCCAGAGTACAGGTTTCCCCCTGCTATGTGAAAAGAGTCCTATGAAAACTTTGTAAGCCAGAATAATGTAAAATTCAAAATCAATTACAGTGGGCTCTGAATATCCTCACAGGGATTGGTTTCAGGACTCCCTCAAATGGGTACCCAAATCCACAGATGGTCAAGGCCCTCATGAATATGATACAATATTGATACATAGCTTACACACGTCCTACCCTATACTCATCTAACACAATATAAATTCAGTTGGCCCTTGAACAATATGCGTTTGAACCACGTAGGATCAATTACACATGAATGTTTTGTATCCTTAGATACAATGAACAGAATTTATAGGACTGACTGGGCTTCCCTTGTGGCTCAGCTGGTGAAGAATCCACCTGCAGTGTGGGAGATCTGGGTTCGATCCCTGGGTTGGAAAGATCCCCTGGAGAAGGGAAAGGCTACCCACTCCAGTATTCTGGCCTGGAGTACTCCATGGACTGTATAGCCCTTGGGGTCGCAGAGAGTCGGACACGACTGAGTGACTTTCACTTTCACTTTCATAGTGAAAGTATATTTTTTGTGCCGATTTTCAGCTTTTTGAAAGCTGAAACCCTGACTTCTAACCTCTACATTGTTCAGTTTTTTTTTTTTAGTTGAAATTCTTTGCAGATTTCTTTCAGTTAGCAAAAACGGATCCTAATGTAGGTGGCCACTAAAGTAAAGTGGTTTAAAGCAGACTTTAGAAAACTGGGTGACACCTGTGCTGAAGCGTGAGTTGCATGACTGGGAAACAGGGACAGCAGGCAATGGCAAATAAGACTCTGGGAAAGGCATTAAGTGGATGTGGAGTCTATTGATTCCATTGTGGATCCTCAGGAAGACTGTTGGCCACTGGGAACACCTCACTCACGAATCCCGCCCCCAACTAGACCAAACTCATTGTTAGTTCTCTATGCACCTCACCCACTCTCCCTTATTCTCTGCAACTGGCTCTCAACATGTGATTATATGTGTGTTATATATAATAAAAAAACTCTAATATCAGATACCAGAATTCAGTCTAGTGATCTTTTAACACAGAAAGATGGTTTGGATTAAGTGACTACTTCAATATGTAAAATACATGAACATGTGGCTATCAATTGTTTATTCACGGCCATATTTCTTGCCTCTCCTTCATCTCTATATTTTAGCCATGCTTTATTTTTTTTATTCCAAGCCTCAAATAAGCCATGATCTTGCTGACCTTCTATTCACACACATCCTTACCTTCTGCGTACTTCAGTCCTGCTCACTCTTCCCCAATACGCACACACAGAAATAACTGCTCTCCTCCTTCAGTTGCCCAACTGGTTCCTACAGCTCTTAACTTAATTCTTAACTTCAACATCAAGTTCTCCAGGACACTTTCTTTTTCCTCATCATTTTCAGTCTGTTTAGATACCCTTCTTATTTTTGCCACATTGCATTGTATCTCTTCATCATAGTATTTACCAAGTTGTATTGTAGTTTTCTAAATATCTATATCTTGTACTAAAGTACAAGCTCCTTGAGAGTTGAGACTAAGTGCATTGCATTTACTGTTTCAATTTTGCCTAATTTCATCCCTCAAGGAATATTTGATGAGCGAAGAAATGAATGAGTGAATGAATAAATGAAAAACCGTTGGTGCTCATCACACTTATATCAAAACCTCCATTATTTGATTCACATGAAATAGATTTTAAGATGTGAAGGGTTTATAAATTTAAAATGATCAAAAATAATAACTGACCACCCTTAAAAACCTAGTCTCAAATATGAGCCCATTTGTCATTTTCAGCCTCCATGTTGCCCACGATTTGCTTACCTTGAGGGCACTGAGGTGCTTTGATTAGGACAGAGCTTGCATTCAGATATTTGTACATAATTCATAGTTTAAGTTCTGCAAGTTTGCATAATAAATAGTGTAAATACTGCAGCAACAGAGCTGGAGAGGAAATTAGGATTCTGAATGAAAAAGTTAATTATACCTCCAAGGATTTTTTTTTTTTTTTTTGCAGTACATTAAAAACAAGTTTAGAAGAGGATAATTTAGGCTAAAAAGAGACGGAAATGTGGAAGATTATGGGAGTGGTGATAACTGACAAGTTATCTTATTAAGTGGGGGTAATTAGAGTAAATTAATTTTGAAATTATAGCAGTGGATTCTAGATCAACAATAACGTAAATAATTTACGACGCAGATGATCTTGCAGCTGGAGTCAGTTCTGCCAGTGGACTCTGCTCTTAACACTATTGGCCGTTTTCTCCACTTCAATCATTCTACTCAGAAACGAAGAGGGATATAGTTTAAAACTGGAATCCTCACCCTTTAGCCAGGTTGCCAAAGCAAATCAAAGAATAAGAAATACTTACCAAAAGAAGTAGCTTTTCATAAAAAGACATCATGGGCTATTCCTGCATACATTTGTATGTTTATTTATCCACCCACTGAGATTCTCTTACTATTGCTGCTACTAAATAGTATTAATAAAGTTTTAGAGCTTAATATGTATCTGGGTACTGTGTTGAGCATTCCACATGCATTATCTTGTTTATTTTGAACAACAGCCCTGTGAAATGTGCACAAACATTAATCTCAAACTAAGAGCTCAGAACAATGAGGCAACTTGCCCAAATGCCTAATTAATAAGTTCTTTGGTGTGAACCCTCGCGAGACGGCTCCAGAGCCACACTCTAAACTACGACACCGTGCCGTGCATCTGCCCTGCGCCAGCGCCGAGAGAAAAGACTCTCACTTTGAGATGTTGTGATTTGGGAAATAAACACAAAGGGGAAAAGTCCAACTTTAAAAGTCTGTATTGGAGTGTAGCGAAGAAAGAAAGAGTAAAAGATAGGACCTGGGCTCCGATCTGATTTAAATCTTGACGTAGCTACAAACACTTGAGTTCATTGTATAACCTAATTATCATTATCCCAATCTGCAAAATAAGGCAGATAAGAAGGTATAAGTTAGTAACTTATAGAAGGTATAAGGTATAAGTTAGTAACGAGGCATGCCAATGATACTTTTGAACTGTGGTGCTGGAGAAGACTCTTGAGAGTCCCTTGGACAGCAACGAGATCAAGCCAGTCAATCGTAAAGGAAATCACCCCTGAGTATTCATCAGAAGGACTGTGCTGAAGCTGAAGTTCCAGTGCTTTGGCCACCTGATGCGAAGAACTGACTCAGTGGAAAAGACCTGCTGCTAGGAAAGATTGAAGGCAGGAGGAGAAGGGGACGACAGAGGATGAGATGATTGGATGGCATCACCAACCCGATGGTCATGAGTTTGAGCAAACTCCAGGAGTTAGTGAAGGATAGGGAACCTGGTGTGCTGCAGTTCATGGGGTAGCAAAGAGTTGGACACAACTGGACAACTCAACAGCAACAAAACATTCCCAACAAAGGTGACAATTCATTCCATCCTCAAGGAGTACTTCCAGGCCTTTCTACATAAGGAAAACAATCTCGATCCACACACCTTGCTGAGAGAATAGCCCCAGAGAGCCTTGACCCCCGGCTTGGAACTGGCTCACCCAGCCCACCTCCACTCTCGGCTGCCACTGTTGCTCTGGATGGAGTGGCCAGTTCATGCACTAGCCAGTGGAGTCTGAGAGAGCTTAATATGAAAAGCCCTGCTCAGAAAATCCAGTCCCCTCTCTTGGAAATGTGTACGGGGAATTCAGATTAAACTAGGCAGCGGAAACCTTGATTTTTCTCCCTCTGTCAGACTGCAGCCAATTCATCAGCAAACACTGGCAGCTCTTACTTCAACACAGACACCAAAATTGCCCACATATCACTCTATCGCTACTACCTTCATTGCAGCCATCAACTTCTCTCATTGGAATCATTTCATCGTCTTTTGCCCTTGTCTCATATAGATATTTTTGCAACATAGCAGCCAGAACATCTCTCCTCTGTTCAGTAGCTTCTCGTCCTACTCAGAGTAAACTAATGCTTTTTAGATAGTTTGCATAGCCCTGTACAACTAGGGTCTCCGCCTTCCCTTTTTAACTCAATTCCCTTCTACCACTGCCTTCCCTGTTCATCTCACATCAGTCACTCAGCCTCTTTTTTCCGTAGTATCCTCAACACCTACTCCCAATGGGATGGCCTTTCCACTCGCTCTTTTCTTTCTAATGCTCTCATAGGCATCTCCATGACTCACTCATTATCTTACCTCCTAACTATCTCTGATCACATGTCATGTTTTGAATGAAACACTTGCTCTGACTACTCTGTTAAAAATGGTAAGGACCCACGGAAGTGGAGTGAAGTCATGTCTCTCAGTTATGTCTGACTCTTTGCGACCCCTTGGACTGTAGCCTGCCAGGCCCCTCTATCATGGGATTTTCCAGGCAAGAATACAGGGATGGGTTGCCATTTCCTTCTCCAGGGATCAAACCTGGGTCACCCACATTGTAGGCAGACTCCTTACCCTCTGAGCCACCAGGGAAGTAAGGACCTACTACCCCCAGGTAATCTTTCATCCCTCATTCTTGCTTGGTTTTTCTCCCTTCCTTGGATCGTCTTCTTTTTTAAAATAATTTATTTAATTATTTGGCTGTGCTGGGATTAGTTGTGGCATGTGGGATCTAGTTCCCTGATCAGGGATCAAACCTGGGCCCCCAGCATTGGGAATGTGGAATCTTAGCTGCTAGACCACCAGGGAAGCTCTGCTTGGATCTTCTTCTGATCCATTAGAAGCTTTACTGCCTGCCTCTCCTAAACAGAGTGCAAACACTCTATGGGCGGGGTTATCATCTGCCTAGAAAACACGGTCACCAGTGTGCCAGACACTGTGTCACCAGTGGAGCAGACACTGCAACGTGATAAGTGCAGGTTGAATGTCGGTTGCGCAAGTGAATGAATACATGAACGGGAGTTACAGTTGGAAGCAATGAGACCAGCCATGAAAGGCCATTCTCAACCCACGGTGTTGCTGAACAGAATCTAGTAGGTAAAAGTTACGGGTGCAGATTCTGAAGAACAGAATAAGGAAGTAGATGATCCGTCCAGCAATCATGTGTTTTGGAGGCAGGGAGCACAGATTTTTGCTCTAAGATCTAAAGAACCACATAATGCTCAAATTTCAGTGAGTGTGGGCTTCACAGGCATGGCTTTTAATGGTCTGAGCACCTTCAGAGTAATCCTTCCTCTGTACCCCAAGTTACAAGCCTCTTTCTCCATGAAAACTTCTACTCTCACTGCTCTTAGTTAATTTTTCCCTTTTGTTAGCTTTTATTGCATTTAGTTCAGTTCAGTTCAGTCGGTGAGTCACCTCTTGACTTCAGTCGCAAGTATGACCCTTGCGACCCCATGAATCGCAGCACACCAGGCCTCCCTGTTCATCACCAACTCCCGGAGTTCACTCAAACTCATGTCCATCGAATCGGTGATGCCATCCAGACATCTCATCTTCAGTCGTCCCCTTCTCCACCTGCCCCCAATCCTTCCCAGCATCAGAGTCTTTTCTAATGAGTCAACTCTTTGCATGAGGTGGCCAAAGTACTGGAGCTTCAGTTTTAGCATCATTCCTTCCAAAGAAATCCCAGGGCTGATCTCCTTCAGAATGGACTGGTTGGATCTCCTTGCAGTCCAAGGGACTCTCAAGAGTCTTCTCCAACACCACAGTTCAAAAGCATCAATTCTTCAGTGCTCAGCTTTCTTCACAGTCCAACTCTCACATCCATACATGACCACTGGAAAAACCATAGCCTTGACTAGATGGACCTTTGATGGCAAAGTAATGCCTCTGCTTTTCAATATGCTATCTAGGTTGGTCATAACTTGGCGATAGACACACACATCAATGAATATTCTGGATCTCTGAAGTAAGAATTCTGAGCTCAGAGTGGGGCAATCAAGACAAGATCAAATTCAGATATTACCTCTCAATGAAGCATGTTTTCTTTTACAAAGGCCACCTCTTAACCATACTGTGTAAATACAACAATAAAACATGAATTGCATTTATATAGAATATTATCCAGAAAGGATATTTAATAAACACTGATTGGATGAATAAATAAGTATCATGACTTGTGATTCTAGTTTTCTCTATCCCCAAATTATTGGGAAAAATAATCAAAAGATATTTAAAGCATATTTGTAACCAGCAAGGGAAGACTAAATGTAAAGAGATAAACTAAGAGGGTTCTTCACTCAAGAAAAGGTGAGGGGTTGAATGATGACATTAAAATAGGTTCAGGGAAGATGGGAAAGGAGAAAATTACTGGCAACATTTCATAACTTAGTAAATGTGGAGAGTGACAGTGAGAGAAACAATGATATGAAGGAACTGCTTTTCTGTCCTTAACTGTTTCCTCACAGGACTTCTACATATAAAGTGATGCTGTTTGATCATAACTCACACATTTAAATTATGTTATGCTTTGGACCTGCTGAAATTGGTCCAGGGGAAAATTCAATGGATCTTTACAGTGTGTTCATTAGCCGTGACATAGCTGATTTTAGAGATCATTTGTTTTCTGTGAAAAGAAAAAAATATATACAGTGTGTTTAAGAGGCTGTGCTGATATCCAATCTTGACAATAATTACTACACAATTTTGAAGAGAAATTGGTCATTTGCAAACTGTAAGACAAATCTTAACCCAGTCATAACTGCAAATGCAGTTCATTACATGTGTAATTGGCAGTAATCTGTATCCAAGCACTGGTACAGAGAGAAAACACTCGAGGACAAAATTCTCATTTCCTAGATGTATATTCTTCCTTGAAATAAATAGCCTAATAACTCTAGTTATTGAACTACATTTTATTTCAGAACAATATTAATATGCATTTCTTAACTAGCTTCACATTTGCTTTCAACTATCTAAAAAGACTAGGCAGTTGGTTTAATGAAATTCTTGTCATTTATATTGAGATTAAAGACTTGCACTGGTTTATATCTGAGTTTAGTTCAACACTATCTTTCATCAGTAATGGTGTGACTTTAAATCAGTGCAATGTAATGAAGGATTCATGAATATTAAACACATCCCCACTAAAAAAGTGTTTAATAACAGATAAACTATTACTGGTCAGTGTTATAATCAGCCTCCTGAACAAGAGTGTGATAAAAAATATTCTCAGAAAATAAAATGAGGGAGGACAATTTCTGGTGGCAACCATTTAGTTATGATTGCCAAGTTCTTTTTTTTCTCAAAGTTGGCAAATCTAATATGCCTCAGATAATCACGCTGCTGCTGCTGCTGCTAAGTCGTTTCAGTCGTGTCGGATCCTGTGTGACCCCATAGACGGCAGCCCACCAGGCTCCCCCATCCTTGGGATTCTCCAGGCAAGAACACTGAGTGGGTTGCCATTTCCTTCTCCAATTCATGAAAGTGAAAAGAAAGTGAAGTCACTCAGTCGTGTCTGACTCTTAGCGACCCCATTGACTGCAGCCTCCCAGGCTCCTCCGAGGCCCATGGGACTCTCCAGGCAAGAGTACTGGAGTGGCATGCCATTGCCTTCTCCAGATAATCATAGCAACAAGTATTTTGTTATAAATGATTTCGTTTTCCTTTAAGAATACAGATGCTTAAAGGCACATTTTTACATCTTATTATCTTTTTAAAAATTATTTTCACCCAGGACAGATTCTTACATAGGCCTACATATATAACTGTAAACTGGGACAAAATTTAGGAAAGAAAATATATATTAGACAAGGCTAAAATCCCTTTGATTACCATTTCTGACAGGATCCCTGACCACCTACCCAGATATAATCATATTTAGTATTTTGGTGGCTGTCTTTTCAGGCTTGCTAGTTTTAAACTGACACGCACATATGAATACATGCATGTGCATGCACACACACATATACACTGTAAACATTTCCTACAGTTTAAACATTTGTGCACTTCTAAATTTTAGAATATGTGTGTGACATAATCTGGTGAGTCTCTTATAATATACACTCTGGAAGAAGAAGTGTCTTTGTGTTAAACAGACTTGAATTAAGAATTCCATTGCTATATAGTTTGCAGTGGTCATGACAGCAACATTCTGGAAGTTATCTAAATGCCTACGATTAAGGGAATGCTCAAAATATATAACATTTTTATAAATTTTTAATCAAAGTAGTGATATTGTCATGTATAATTTTTTTAAAGATAATTTGGAATATGCATTGAAGAAGGATCATATACAGAATGACTATAAATGTGGAGATAATTTAGAAAATAATTGTCACGATATATGTGAGAGATGATGAAGGCCTAGTCCAGGTCCTCTCATAGTGACACTAAAAGTGTGTATGTTGGTCTAGCGAATCTCAAAATTTTGCTGCCTATAATATGTATATCAATAAAAAAATAGATGTTAGTATATAATTGCAAGGTGCCTGGCAGTTTACAAGTCAATTTCAAATATGTAATATAAATTGATTGTCTTAGACAAGTTTGGGTTAGGATGGAATGTAATTGATAAGTTGTTAATGTTTATACAGATATTATGTTGAAATTTGACATGTGATTTCTGGACCCAGACATGTTATTATTGTTTTATCAATAACCTCATCAGCTCCCCATATGACAAAATTTCACAGTATGGCAAATGTGATAGCGGTTTTAGCACTTGAGAACAGGATATGTTCTCATGACAGTTCAAGTGATAAAGTGAAATGTGGTAAATTGGAAATTTTACTGGATGTTTAAGACCAAATAAGACATCTAGTTATCTAGTTTGCAAAGGAATGATAAATCTTTATTTTTGGATGACATGCTCTTGCTAGAAAATTCAAAAGGAATGCACACACTCATACTATACACACTCTCACTAAACTAATAAATAAATAAAGCAAGGTTACAGAAGAAATCATCTTCATGGATTGGGAGACTCATTATCATCAAGATGGCAATTCTCAAATCTATTGCCATTCAACACATTCTTTAAGAAAATTTCAGCAGAATTTTTGTATAAATTAACAAGTTCATCCTAAAATGTATGGTGGTGGTGCTTGTTTAGTCACTAAGTCACATCAGACTCCTGTGACCCCATGGACTGTAGCCTGCCAGACTCCTCTGTCCATGGGATTTTCCAGGCAATACTGGAGTGGGTTGCCATTCTCTTCTACAGGAGATCCTTCAGACCCAGGGATCAAACCCAGGTCTCTTGCATTACAGGCAGATTCTTTACCACCTGAGCCACCAGGGAAGGGAAATCCTGTAAAATGTATATAGTAATTCAAATTCAATTAGAGTGGTCAAAATTATTTTGAAAAATAAGAACGAAGTTGGAGGATGTGTATCACCCAATTTCAAAACTTACTATGAAGCCATAGTAGAAAGATATATTTAGTATTGCTATAAGGATAGCCATGGAGGTCAGAAGAACAGAATTGACAATTCTAAAACAACTTGATAAGTTTATTTTTGACAATAGTGTCAAAATAATCTGATGGATAAAGGATTAATTTTTTCCTACATTTAATGTTGAGATAACTAGATATCCACATACAAAGAAGAAAACTTAAACCTTCACCTCAGACCATACATAAAAGGTAGCTTAAAATATAAGACTAAGTGTAAGATCCAAAACTATAAAACATCAATAAAATATTAGATATAATATTTGTGACCATGGGTAGCAAAGATTTCTTGAAAAAAAAAAAGATAAATGGTACTACCCCAAATTAAAAATGTCTACTGCAAAAGACACTATTAAGAAAATGAAATGACTAGGAACAGCTTGAGAGCAAATATTTGAGATGATATATATGATAAAAGCATTCCAGGTGGTGCTAGTGGTAATAGTTCAGTTGGTAAGGAATCCACCTGCAATGCAGAAGACCCCAGTTCAATTTCTGGATTGGGAAATTCCGCTGGAGAAGGGATAAGCTACCCACTGCAGCATTCTTGGGCTTCCCTTGTGACTCAGATGGTAAGTAATCCACTTGCAATGCAGGAGATCTGGGTTTGATCCCTGGGTTATAAAGAACCTCTGGAGAAGGTAAAGGATACCCACTCTAGTATTCTGGCCTAGGGAATTCCATGGACTGTATATACCATGGGATTGCACAGAGTTAGACACAGCTGAGCAACTTTTAATTTCACTTCAGTGGCAAAAATCTCCCTGCCAATGCAGGAGACATAAGAGATGTGGTGGGTCCAATCCATGGGCAGGGAAGATCCCCCGCAAGAGGGCACTCCAGTGCTCTTGCCTAGAGAATCCCATGGACAGAGGAGCCTGGCAGGCTACAGTCCATAGGGTTGCACAGAGTTGAACACCACTGAAGAGAATTAGCTCACACACATATGCTCATTGTAGCATGTCAGGGAGCTAAATGACATATCCATAGGCACAATGACAGTTCCAAGGCCAGTCACAGAGGTCACAGTCAACTCAATGGACATGAGTTTGAGCAAACTCCAGGAGTTAGTGAAGGACAGGGAAGCTTGGCTTGCTGCAGTCTATGGGGTCCCAAAGAGTTGGTCATGACTGAATGACTGAACAACAGCAACATTTGATAAAGATATATTGATAATACATATAGGACACTTACAACTTGATAAGAAAGACAAAAATCCCAATTAAAGATTTGGCAAAGCATTTGTGCAGACATATCAGTAAGTAAGAAATTTAAATGGCCTGTATGTACATGTGCCGTGATGTGTGCTAAGTCACTTCAATTATGTCGACTCTTTGCAACTCTATGGACAATAGGCCACCAGGCTCCTCTGTCCATGGGATTCTCCAGTGAAGAATATTGGAGTGGTTTATCTTGCCCTTCTCCAGGGTATCTTCCTGACCCAGGAACTGAACACAAGTCTGTTACATCTCCTGCATTGGCAAGTGAGTTCTTTACCACTAGTGCCAGCTGGGTAGCCTAATATGTACATGAGAAGATGCTAAATATCAGTCATTAGGAAAATGAAAATTAAAACTACAAAGAGGTTCCACTTTAAACCCAGTAGAATGGATATAGTAAAAAAGATAGACAATAACAAGTGTTGACAATGATAAGGAGAAATGGAAGCACTCATACATTGCTGGTGGGAATGTAAAAAGATACCAAATTGTGGAAAAGAGATTGTCACTTCCTCAGTTAAACATGAATTCAACATATGGTTTGTTAACTCCTCTCTTTGTGATCTTTCCAAGATGATGAAAGCATGTTCTCACAAAGATGTGTATGTGAATGTTCATAGTAACATTCATCATAACAGCCCCAAACTGGAAACAATCCTAATGTCCATCAGCTAGTTAATGAATAAACAATACACATGGTATATCCATATAATGGATTACTACTTAGTAGAAGATAAGATTGCACACTCAGTTATGCTGCATCATGCGTGAATCTCAAAGAATATGCCAAATGAGAGAGTGATGACCCCCGAATAAATGACAAAGACAATCTCTGAGATTGTCTTCTATAAACACCTACTCAACCCAAGATTAGCTGCTGCCAACTCAGAAAGTATCAATAGGAATTTTCTGCTCTTTATATATCCTGCATTATTTTCATATTTCCCTTTTGTACTAATATTAATCATTCAAAAAAGTATGTATTGCCAGAATTTTATGTATGTAGTTATACTATATGCTGTATTTTAAAAATGGGTTTATATAGTCATAAATTTTAATTTTTATTCAAGATGGGATTGCACAGAGTTAGACACAGCTGAGCAACTTTTAATTTCACTTCAGTGGCAAAAATCTCCCTGCCAATGCAGGAGACATAAGAGATGTGGTGGGTCCAATCCATGGGCAGGGAAGATCCCCCGCAAGAGGGCACTCCAGTGCTCTTGCCTAGAGAATCCCATGGACAGAGGAGCCTGGCAGGCTACAGTCCATAGGGTTGCACAGAGTTGAACACCACTGAAGAGAATTAGCTCACACACATATGCTCATTGTAGCATGTCAGGGAGCTAAATGACATATCCATAGGCACAATGACAGTTCCAAGGCCAGTCACAGAGGTCACAGTCAACTCAATGGACATGAGTTTGAGCAAACTCCAGGAGTTAGTGAAGGACAGGGAAGCTTGGCTTGCTGCAGTCTATGGGGTCCCAAAGAGTTGGTCATGACTGAATGACTGAACAACAGCAACATTTGATAAAGATATATTGATAATACATATAGGACACTTACAACTTGATAAGAAAGACAAAAATCCCAATTAAAGATTTGGCAAAGCATTTGTGCAGACATATCAGTAAGTAAGAAATTTAAATGGCCTGTATGTACATGTGCCGTGATGTGTGCTAAGTCACTTCAATTATGTTCGACTCTTTGCAACTCTATGGACAATAGGCCACCAGGCTCCTCTGTCCATGGGATTCTCCAGTGAAGAATATTGGAGTGGTTTATCTTGCCCTTCTCCAGGGTATCTTCCTGACCCAGGAACTGAACACAAGTCTGTTACATCTCCTGCATTGGCAAGTGAGTTCTTTACCACTAGTGCCAGCTGGGTAGCCTAATATGTACATGAGAAGATGCTAAATATCAGTCATTAGGAAAATGAAAATTAAAACCACAAAGAGGTTCCACTTTAAACCCAGTAGAATGGATATAGTAAAAAAGATAGACAATAACAAGTGTTGACAATGATAAGGAGAAATGGAAGCACTCATACATTGCTGGTGGGAATGTAAAAAGATACCAAATTGTGGAAAAGAGATTGTCACTTCCTCAGTTAAACATGAATTTAACATATGGTTTGTTAACTCCTCTCTTTGTGATCTTTCCAAGATGATGAAAGCATGTTCTCACAAAGATGTGTATGTGAATGTTCATAGTAACATTCATCATAACAGCCCCAAACTGGAAACAATCCTAATGTCCATCAGCTAGTTAATGAATAAACAATACACATGGTATATCCATATAATGGATTACTACTTAGTAGAAGATAAGATTGCACACTCAGTTATGCTGCAACATGCATGAATCTCAAAGAATATGCCAAATGAGAGAGTGATGACCCCCGAATAAATGACAAAGACAATCTCTGAGATTGTCTTCTATAAACACCTACTCAACCCAAGATTAGCTGCTGCCAACTCAGAAAGTATCAATAGGAATTTTCTGCTCTTTATATATCCTGCATTATTTTCATATTTCCCTTTTGTACTAATATTAATCATTCAAAAAAGTATGTATTGCCAGAATTTTATGTATGTAGTTATACTATATGCTGTATTTTAAAAATGGGTTTATATAGTCATAAATTTTAATTTTTATTCAAGAAGACATCAAAGACATCTTTCCAATAACAATATATACTTACTTGCACTTTTCTATCATGCTTTTCCTATTTTGATATTTTCATTAATCATTAACTACTTGTTGGTTGGATGGCATCACTGATTAGATGGACATGAGTTTGAGCAAGCTCGGGAGTTGGTGAAGGACAGAGAAGCCTGGAGTGCTACAGTCCATGGGATTACAAAGAGTCATGGACTCAGGAATGGAACTGAACTGATAAAATAATAAGCTACTATTTTACAAAAATAACATAGGCAAATTGTATTTATATAAATATAAATGTCTTTAATACAGAAAAGTTGCTGTCCTCACCTTTCTTCCTTACTCAGGCTTTAATCCTGAGAGCATTCTCCAATAAACTCCCCAATAAAAATAAATATGGATATTTTTAAATCTGTTTCTCTGAGAAACCAGTTTGCAACAAGGGCGTATCTCCAGTATTTCTCTTTACTGTCTCTTGCATATAAAACGTTTCTTCCCTGCGTTATTCTCACGAGCAATTAAATAAACTTACTTTTATCTTATCCTAAAAACAAATAAATGAAGCTCAGCAAAGCAGTTATTATACATATGTCTAATTCTTCTATTTACCATAATTAGTTTAATTAGTTTTTCCTCTCACCATTAACCAAACGGATCCTCTCAAGGTCACCAATGATGTAATAGATCATCCAGTGTCAATCCACAGTCTTCATTTTCTTTGACCTAGTAGTAATGTGTGACACCACTGATCAATATTTCTTCCTTGAAAGACTGTATTTATTCTTGTTTGGGGGCCTACATTCAAAGAGTTCCCTCCTAACTTTCTAGGCGCTTATTTTCAGCTTCCTTTCACAATTCTTTATAATGTTCTCTACTTCTAAGTGTTTGAGTGCTCAGGGCTCAGTCTTGCACTTCTTTTATATTTATATCATTCCCTTGGGGAACATCCAATTCCATGATGAAGTAACTTTCACAATAATAAAAAGAAAACCTTCCTAATTTAAGTCTCCAGCAGGACTTTCCTTTGAATTTTTGTTACTGCTATTCATTAATATATAGAGTTGGCTATTTTTCATAATTAGGTGGCAATCATATCGTTTACCCAAAAATGGCAACTTTTCTTTTTTCTTTCAATGTTTTCAGTGATTATTTTTCCCTCAGGATACTTATCAAAACCACAAGTGATATACTGAATGGTTATGGCGATAGAAAATATCCTTCTCTTGTTCCAGATTTTAAAGGGACTATATCAAAAAATTTTCCACTAAATATAAGGAATTATCTTCTATTTAGTATACCATAACAATAACAGAGGGTCTCCCATGTGGCTCAGTGGTAAAGAATCTGCCTGCCAAGCAGGAGACATAGTTTTGATCCCTGGGTGAGCAAGATCCATGAAGAAAAGGACAACCCACTCCAATACTCTTTCCTGGGAAATTCCATGGACAGAGGAGCCCAATGGGCTATAGTCCAAGTGGTCACAAAGAAATGGACATGACTTTATGACTAAACAGAGCATCAGAAGTGATAACATAAAGAAAGAACAAAAAGAAATTAAATAAGTTATTGGGACAGTATGTATCAGATGGCATACAAAAAGTTAAAATATAAGAGACCAGCTAGACAAGGTCATAGTGGGTTGTGAAGAACTGGCTGTAAACCTGATAGATAGGCTTCCCTGGTGGCTCAGAGGTAAAAAGTCCGCCTGCAATACAGGAGATGTGGGTTATATTGCTGGGTTGGGAAGTTCCCCTGTAAAAGGACATGGAAACTCACTCCAGTACTCTTGCCTGAAAAATTATATGGACAGAGGAGCCAGGTGGGCTGCAGTACATGGAGTTGCAAGAGCTGGACATGACAGCAACCAAACTACCTCCATACCTGATAGACCATATAACTAATGAGACTTGCTGATAACTGCATGCTGTTAGAAAGCAGGGAAGACAAAGATAACTTGACAGTGTTTTGTCTTAGGAACTGAAGGATGACGAAACTGCCATTTACTAATATAAGGACTATAGATTGACTATGTTAGTGATGGGAAGTATTAGGAGCAGGGTGTTAAACTCGGTATATTTGAGATGTTATGTATTTAGCTTTGTGGAAATGATGACTAAGGCTGGATACCGCCTCTTGGAATATTGCCCCATCTGTTCCTTGGATTGGTCTGAAGAGTGAGGGGTTAGAAGTAGAACTTGATAGAAGAATTTTTTACGAGAGAATTTAACCTTATAAAAGAAGAGAAAAGAAGGCAAGCTAACAGCACTGGAAAGCAAAACAGACCCATAAGAAAGAATATGTGGTAATGGCACAAGAAAAGGTAAAAACCTGAATGAAACAAAACAGTGTTTAGAGACAGAAGAGTAGCAAGCATATGAAGAGCCATATTCATTAGTAATTAATTGACATGAAAGTTATCACTTTGTACCGTTAAACTGGAAACAATAGAAATATAGACAATGCTGGGTGTTGGCACAAGTAGAGCAGACATATACAACTTTTATACATTGATACTGAGCATGCAAACTGCTATGATCATTATTTAGAGCTATTTGATTCAATTCAGTCAAATTAAATATATATACATACATATACATATGTGTGTATATAAACATATATACACACACACATATATATATACACACACACCCCTTTGTTTTTGTCCCAAGGAGAGTCTTCAACATTCCTGAGCAAGGATGTGGAGTGCTGTAGGCAAACTTCACATTTAGTGAGGTGGCACAGGGGACAAACACTGTCATGTCATCTTCTTGAACTTGCACATCTCCACCTGGGTTATGTTCACAGTCTAAACCACAGCTTGATACAAGCCTTGACAGATGCCTTTTCAGAACACAGAGAAATAAATAGTACTGTGAACAGTTACAAGTGTCTTGGGTGTGCCGGAGAGGTACTCTATTTTGCAGAAGTCTGGGCTTCCCAGGTGGTTCAGTGGTAAAGAACCCGCCTGCCAATGCAGGAGACACAGGCTACCCTGGGTGGGGAAAATCTTCTGGAGTAGGAAACAGCAACCCATTCCAACATTCTTGCTTGGAAAATTTCATGGACCAAGGAGCCTTGTGGGCTACTGTCCATGGGGTGGCAAAGAGTCGGATATGATTCAGCAATTGAGTACATACACACACACACACACACACACACACACACATGCACACAGTTTCTGTTGCATTTCTCTGGTTCTAGTGAGGCATTCTAGTAAGGAATGCATCTTATCACTGCTCTTAAGTGTATCTGCAAGCTAACAGAATCACCTAGCGATAATGTAGAATTTAATACCCATAACAGAATTATCCATGGCTTATGTCACTTAGCATCCTGCCTCTTCACCCCAGTAACATCAGTCCAGTTCAGTTCAGTTCAGTCCCTCAGTCGTGTCCAACTGTTTGCGACCCCATGAATTGCAGCATGCCATCCCTGTCCATCACCAACTCCCGGAGTTCACTCAAACTCATGTCCATCAAGTCGGTGACTCCACTCAACCATCTCATCCTCTGTCATCCCCTTCTCCTCCTACCCCCAATCCCTCCAGCATCAGACTTTTTTCCAGTGAGTCAACTCTTTGCATGAGGTAGCCAAAGTACTGGAGTTTCAGCTTTAGCATCATTCCTTCCAAAGAACACCCGATCTCCTTTAAAATGGACTGGTTGGATCTCCTTGCAGTCCAAGGGACTCTCAAGAGTCTTTCCCAACACCACAGTTCAAAAGAATCAATTCTTTGACAGTCAGCTTTCTTCACAGTCCAACTCTCACATCCATACATGATCACTGGAAAAACCAAGATGCATTATTTTTGAGGGGCTCCAAAATCACTGCAGATGGTGACTGCAGCCATGAAATTAAAAGATGCTTGCTCCTTGGAAGGAAAGTTATGATTAACCTAGATAGTATATTCAAAAGTTCTGTCTAGTCAAGGCTATGGTTTTTCCAGTAGTCATGTATGGATGCGAGAGCTGGACTCTGAAGAAAGCTGAGTGCTGAAAATCTGATGCTTTCGAACTGTGGTTTTGGAGAAGACTCTTTAGAGTCTGTCAGACTCAAGGAGATCCAACCAGTCCATCCTAAAGGAAATCAGTCCTGGGTGTTCTTTGGAAGAAATGATGCTAAAGCCGAAATTCCAGTACTTTGGCCACTTCATGCAAGGAGTTGACTCACTGGAAAAGACTCTGATGCTGAGAGGGATTGAGGGCAGGAGGAAAAGGGGACAACAAGAGGATGAGATGGCTGGATGGCATCATGAACTCAATACACGTGAATCTGAGTGAACTCTGGGAGTTGGCGATGGACAAGGATGGCATGCTGCAATTCATGGGGTCGCAAAAAGTCGGACACAACTGAGTGACTGAACTGAACTGAACTGACTAGATGGACTTTTGTTGGCAAAGTAATGTCTCTGCTTTTGAATATGCTATCCAGGTTGGTCATAACTTTCATTCCAAGGAGTAAGCGTCTTTTAATTTCATGGCTGCGATCACCATCTGCAATGATTTTGGAGCCCCCAAAATAAAGTCTGATACTGTTTCCACTGTTTCCCCATCTATTTGCCATGATGTGATAGGACCAGATGCCATGATCTTAATTTTGTGTTCATACTGCCGTGTGTATTTGGGCTTACTGTAACTTCTTCTTACTGAACATATCCATTGCTGACTTGCAGGCCTTCCAAATGGCTGCAGTTTTACTCTAATGCCTGTTTTCTTGATAGGTGGTGGACAGAGTAAAAAAGGTGGACAAATGAGAAAAGTAACACAAAGCAATTAGAAGGAACATGGTAGGATATACACAGGATAACATGGATAGATTTTTAAATATATAGTCTTGGGTAAAAATCAAAAAAACACAATGAAATGAATGCAGAGTAATATTTTGTGAATTAATAAACACAAAAATGGGAGTAAAAAATAAAGATCGGCACTAGTGATTAAATAAGAGAGAAGCCAACCTTGGATTCTGATGATAGTGTGCCAGCTTTGGAACTTAATTAACTCTATACTCTGCAAAGAAGGAAATGGCAACCCGTTCCAGTATTCTTGCCTAGAGAATCCCGTGGACAGAGGAGCCTGGTGGGCTGCTGTCCGTAGGGTCGCACAGAGTCGGACATGACTGAAGAGACTTAGCAGCAGCAACAGCATACTCTACATCTGAAATTTACAAACCAAAACGAAGTATGAACAACAACAACAATGAAAACTGAACAATTGCTGTCCCTAAGGTCAGGGCCTAGAGCCTGAATAAATACCCTTATGAGAAAGAAAGTCTTTTATGCTGCTTTCTTTAGGGAAAATAAAATCAACTTACAGTGCTATACTCAATAGCCAAGATTTTATGTCTCACTTATCCACAACCCAAAGCATTCAAGTTCTAAGAATTTAGATATTCTGCTTTACAGGTTGAGCTAGGTAAATAAACATTTCATTTCACTAAAAGGGTGTCAGTGTCAATTATTTTTAGAGGATAGGTTTCTTTTTTTGTTTAAAATCTTGAAATCCAATACATAACCTGTTTCCATTTTCCTTCACTGCTGGGTTATTTACCTAAAAGCCTCAATAACAGAGCCTACACAAAGGAACTCTAATGTGATTAACCCTTTTAAAGATAGCTATTCTTGGTTAAGTCCAGGCTGAATTTCTGCCTTGGATTAGGCTGTGTATTAGTTTGCACCTAACTGTGACAGGAAATTTTAAAACTGCTAAGTCGCTTCAGTCATGTCCGACTCTGTGCGACCCCACAGACGGCAGCCCACCAGGCTCCCCCATACATGGGACACTCCAGGCAAGAACACTGGAGTGGGTTGCCATTTCCTTCTCCAGTGCATGAAAGTGAAAAGTCAAAGTGAAGTCGCTCAGTTGTGTCCCACTCTTCACAATCCCATGGACTGCAGCCCACCAGGATCCTCCATCCACGGGATTTTCCAGGCAAAAGTACTGGAGTGGGGTGCCATGGCCTCCTCCGAATTTTAAAACAATACCTATTTAATCCACGTAAGTGGAACCCAGTGAGAGTGCATCCACCTACACATTTGGGATCAGGAAAGATCCTCTTTATTTACCTAGAGAAACACTGACCTAAAAAGACTGTAAGAAACTTAAAGCGATAGAAGTGCTGTATGTTAGTGCAGAAGATAAAAGACTTGGTTTAAGGTCTGAGGCTGGCGTTTGCAACTTGTTTGGATTGGTTTTAATTTGAGGAAGTTGATCTAAGCTCTCAAGATTTTTGTTTCCTCAGCTTTGAGAGAAGTATAATGATATATAAATCACAGAGCTGTTTTAAGCCACATTTAAGAAAATATGTTATAGATATTTTTCATAAATTGGAATAATTTTTACATAGATTGATCACATGTATATATAATAGGTATCTTTCTACAGATGCTTATTATATGTTGTGTATGAACAGTATAGCAATGAATTAAAAATAAGCACTTTGAAAGACAGCAGCATATTTTTTTTAAATTAAACCAAATTATGATGTAGGTGAAATAAGGACAAATGTGCAAAACACTGGACCAATAGCATTTTGCCTCAAGACAGTTTGAAAATATGTATGGGCAAATTAGGTAGGAATTGATTTTTCTATCGTGTTAAATTTGTGGTAAGTCTGTTGAATTTAATCATGCATATCATCTTCCATAAGATCTCAAAGGACAGAGGATGTGTGGGATAAAATGACATGCTTCTTTTCAGCATAAATAAGCAAGGCTATTTTTAAAAAGAGTGTCAGATCACTGAATTGTCCTATAAAATGCAAACAATACTGAATCTGGTCACTCTGTCAATACTGTTCTCCTAGATGAAAAGCAGGCACTCATTGAATGTGTCTCTAATGAAAGCAAAGAGATCCTCATCCCTTGACCAGCTGCTGTATACTTCTCTCTTATTCTTTTTTTTCTCATTTAACCTATTTTTCCTCTATATTGATTCGTAAAAAACAAAACTAAAATCCTGCCCGCCCATCATTTAAACAGATCAGTAAAATAATCCAGTATATATGCCATATAAAACCCAAGCTTTTGTAGAGAAGGTGTGTGTGTGTGTGTGTGTGTGCACGCGTGCGTGCACATGCACACATGTGCATACTTGGGCTAAGTTCAAAACACATCTTTTCCTTTTCAGATCTCACCTGAACCATTTGAGTGATTTGTATCCCATCCCCAAGGTCAGAAATAACAATAATATATGAGGGCAGAAGCATAAGCAAAGAAAAACAATTTGGAATTTGGTAGGCAAGGGAGCAAGATTCCAAATGAGGAAGATCAAATAACTTAGAAAAAGCATTACGAGGTCACAGGGAGAGATATAGTTTGAAAGTATATTATATAAAAGGGAGCCCTACCACTTATGCAATATTTATGAGAAATTCCAAATCAGAAAACTCAAAATTAAAGAGTGTTCATTTAATATGTGTTTGAATTATGATTTTTTAATATTAAGATTTTGTCTTTTTCTTTATTTCCATGCTGTAATACCATAGCAATTAGTATATTAAAATCTTTAACAATTCCATGAATTAAAATTTCACTTAGAAATATTCCAGTTTAGATGTGTCATTCTTCAGAGTGGAATCATATCTGCTGACATACCTGCTTGTCTCCTGGACTGTTTTATGTTGCCTACGGAAGGAGAGAGATTTGATGGGATTGTGTACATGAGACATTTTCAGTGACTCTAGATCAAAATACATCTCCTGGTGAAAATATACAACACAGCTGTGGGAAGGATATCTGTTCACCATTCCACAGAGTCTAGTTCTCGTGCTCTGAATGCTAAGCTCTGTGAATCTCCAGATGTGGAGTGGTTATCCAAGACACCAGTATTCTCATAAGGTGTACTTCTGTGACAGAAGTACAGCTTCTCTAAGGAGATACGCTGCCTGCAAATGTGGAGAAGAGGAAGCTCATAGACAGAGGAGTCTGGGTTAGGAGAAAGAAAATGTGAACATATCTTTGAGAACACCAGGATTAATTTCAAGTGAATGAATTAAACTTCAGATGTGTGATGAGCTTGGCAGGCATTGGGCTGGAGATATATTAGATGTGTTTCCAATTACTCAGCTGAGGAAGAGCATTTTATTAATAATTTTATGTGTTTGCAAATCTTGTATTGGTACATATTTATTACAATAAACTCAATTTTGTTCTTTCACCAAAAGATAATTTTTCTAGTATTAATTAGAACACAGTATGGTAAAAGAACAAAGCAATTCATAACTCAATGAAAGGTATAAAATTGCAAATTCTAGTCCCATTTACTATAATAACAAGATTTTTTATGTCTAATAATATGTAAAGGATGCTTGTATATATGTAAAATTCCTTTATTAATGAGCACTTGCATCTGTAGCAAACGTCCTCAATACAATACTCTTCTATGCATGTCCAGCTAACCATTCTAATACCTGCTGATCACATCACACTCCATAGCCAGTGTTGTTCACAAATTCTGATTGGAAGGCTGCTAATTGGATTTTTCTCATACATTTTTCATTTCTCCAATACATAACTTATCTTCCTACTACATGCCATTAGTCACTTCAATTGTTCATCAGCATGTTGCCTTCAGTTCCACTCACCATGTTTACTCAGATCTCAGCTGTTTCCCTGATGATCCTTTCCATTTTTATATTCTCTTTTAAAGTCATGTTAAATTTAAGTTACCAACAGTTAATCTCAGCACTTTCAAGTTAGTATACTGCAAGAATTTGGGGTAAAAACTATCATATGGTTATGGAAGTAACTATGTGCTTCTCTCACCATCAGTTCAGTTCAGTTCAGTCACTCAGTCATGTCCGACTCTTTGCGACCCCATGAATCACAGCACGCCAGGCCTCCCTGTCCATCACCAACTCCCGGAGTTCACCCAAACCTATGTCCATCAAATCGGTGATGCCATCCAAACATCTCATCCTCTGTCATCCCCTTCTCCTCCTGCCCCCAATACCTCACAGCATCAGAGTCTTTTCCAATGAGTCAACTCTTCGCATGAGGTGGCCAAAGTGCTGGAGTTTCAGCTTTAGCATCATTCCTTCCAAAGAACACCCAGGACTGGTTTCCTTTAGAATGGACTGGCTGGATCTCCTTTCAGTCCATGGGACTCTCAAGAGTATTTTCCACCACAGTTTAAAAGCATCAGTACTTCAGTGCTCAGCTTGCTTCACAGTCCAACTGTCACATCCATACATGACCACTGGAAAAACCATAGCCTTGACTAGATGGACCCTTGTTGGCAAAGTAATGTTTCTGCTTTTGGTCATAACTTTCCTTCCAAGGAGTAAGCGTCTTTTAATTTCATGGCTTCAGTCAACATCTGCAGTGATTTTGGAGACCCCAAAAGTCAAGTCTGACACTGTTTCCACTGTTTCCCCATCTATTTCCCATGAGGTGATGGGACCAGATGCCATGATCTTTGTTTTCTGAATGTTGAGCTTGAAGCTAAGTCACTCTCCACTTTCACATTCATCAAGAGGCTTTTTAGTTTCTCTTCACTTTCTGCCATAAAAGTGGTGTCATTTGCATATCTGAGGTTATTGATATTTCTCCCAGAAATCTTGATTCAAGCTTGTGCTTCTTCTAGCCCAGCATTTCTCATGATGTACTCTGCATATAAGTTAAATAAGCAGGGTGACAATATAGAGCCTTCATGTACTCTTTTTCCTATTTGGAACCAGTCTGTTGTTCCATGTCCATTTTTAGCTGTTGCTTCCTGACCTGCATACAGATTTCTTAAGAGGCAGGTCAGGTGGTCTGGTATTCCCATCTCTTTCAGAATTTGCCACACCATAGCCACACCATAGAGAATCCTTAAGTGCAGACAGGATATGCTACTGCAGCTTCAGTCTAGGTTGAATTGTATTTCACCTCCCTGTTTCTGGTTCTAGATCCTAGGCTAGCACCGATTTCTGCATCCTATGATTATGCAAATCAGAGGGGTTAGTTTCTGGTATCAGTATTTCACTTATCACCATGAAGTATCAATGCAGACTTAGAAATTTCTGCTTAAATCAGGATGAAAGGGTATATGTAATCTGAAATAAGTGAAGTCTCTACCTTCATGTCTATATACACGTTTCACTAAGTTGATTCTAACTATTAAATTATCCCTGAGATGACCTCATAGTTTCCTCCAATATCTTCAGTCCCTTGCTTCAAATTCGTGTTTTGTCCATTTTCATTGGTAATTATGAATATCACCTGTCCTTTGCTTTATCCAAGAGCTTATTCCCTATCAATTTTATTCTGATTGTATTGGACTTATAGAGGTGTCTCTTCCAGAAAATAAAATTCATTTGAATTAAAGGAATAGAATGATGCCAAATCTGCAGAGAAATATTTTTAAGCAGGTGATCTCATAATGTACTGTCCATATACAAGTGCTTGTATATAGAGACACTGGGTGTGGAGAACCATAGGGAGTGATGAGGGAATAATGTGGAAGCTGTAGAAAGCAAGGAACTGTGAATGCAGGGAGATACTTCTATTTCTGTGCTCTGGTTTCTAAAGATTAAAGAGTAGTTGAAACTTAAATGTATGTATATAGAGAAAAGGAAGAACTAGACAGACATTAACTTTTTCTTTGGTGTTCTTCAATTATATTTTATTCAGATTTTCTGAAAAAATTTGAGTAACAGTATATTACCTATTCAAAATTGAATGCTATAGAGATAAATAATATAGTTAGTACAGTTCCTGGGCTGTCTCTTATACACATCTAGATGTGTATAAGAGACAGTCTAATACCTGCTGATCACATCACACTCCATAGCCACAGTGTTGTTCACAAATTCTGATTGGAAGGCTGCTAATTGGATTTTTCTCATACATTTTTCATTTCTCCAATACATAACTTATCTTCCTACTACATGCCATTAGTCACTTCAATTGTTCATCAGCATGTTGCCTTCAGTTCCACTCACCATGTTTACTCAGATCTCAGCTGTTTCCCTGATGATCCTTTCCATTTTTATATTCTCTTTTAAAGTCATGTTAAATTTAAGTTACCAACAGTTAATCTCAGCACTTTCAAGTTAGTATACTGCAAGAATTTGGGGTAAAAACTATCATATGGTTATGGAAGTAACTATGTGCTTCTCTCACCATCAGTTCAGTTCAGTTCAGTCACTCAGTCATGTCCGACTCTTTGCGACCCCATGAATCACAGCACGCCAGGCCTCCCTGTCCATCACCAACTCCCGGAGTTCACCCAAACCTATGTCCATCAAATCGGTGATGCCATCCAAACATCTCATCCTCTGTCATCCCCTTCTCCTCCTGCCCCCAATACCTCACAGCATCAGAGTCTTTTCCAATGAGTCAACTCTTCGCATGAGGTGGCCAAAGTGCTGGAGTTTCAGCTTTAGCATCATTCCTTCCAAAGAACACCCAGGACTGGTTTCCTTTAGAATGGACTGGCTGGATCTCCTTTCAGTCCATGGGACTCTCAAGAGTATTTTCCACCACAGTTTAAAAGCATCAGTACTTCAGTGCTCAGCTTGCTTCACAGTCCAACTGTCACATCCATACATGACCACTGGAAAAACCATAGCCTTGACTAGATGGACCCTTGTTGGCAAAGTAATGTTTCTGCTTTTGGTCATAACTTTCCTTCCAAGGAGTAAGCGTCTTTTAATTTCATGGCTTCAGTCAACATCTGCAGTGATTTTGGAGACCCCAAAAGTCAAGTCTGACACTGTTTCCACTGTTTCCCCATCTATTTCCCATGAGGTGATGGGACCAGATGCCATGATCTTTGTTTTCTGAATGTTGAGCTTGAAGCTAAGTCACTCTCCACTTTCACATTCATCAAGAGGCTTTTTAGTTTCTCTTCACTTTCTGCCATAAAAGTGGTGTCATTTGCATATCTGAGGTTATTGATATTTCTCCCAGAAATCTTGATTCAAGCTTGTGCACTAAACTAAACTTACTTTACAATATTGTAGTGGTTTTTGTGATACATTGACATGAATGAGCCATGGGTTTGCGTGTGTTCCCCATCCTGAACCCCTCTCCCACTTCCCTCCCCATCCCTCTGGGTCATCCCCATGCACCAGCACTGATCACCTTGTCTCATGCATCAAACCTGGACTGATGATTTGTTTCACCTTTGAGAATATACATGTTTCAATATATCCTCTCAAATCATCCCACCCTCACTTTCTCCCACAGAGTCCAAAAGATTGTTTTATACATGTGTCTCTTTTACTGTTTTTTATATGGGATTATCATTATGATGTTTCTAAATTCCATATACATGGGTTAGTATACTGTATTGGCGTTTTTTTTTTTTATGACTTACTTCACTTTGTATAATAGGCTTCTGTTTCATCCACCTCATTAGAACTGATTCAAATGCATTCTTTATAATAGCTGAGTAATAGAAATGGCAACTCACTCCAGTATACTTGCCTGGAACATCTCATGGACAGAGAAACCTGGTGGATTGCAGTCCTTGGGATCACAGAGTCAGACACGACTGAGCAACTAACACACAATATTCCATTATGTATATGTACTACAACTTTCTCATCCATTCATCTGCCAATGGACATCTAGATTGCTTCCATGTCCTGGCTATTATAAACAGTGCTGCGATGAACATTGGGGCCATGTGTCTCTTTCAGTTCTGCTTTCCTCACTGTGTATGCCCAGCAGTAGGATTCCTGGTCATATGGCAGATCTATTTTCAGATTTTTTAAGGAATCTCCACACTGTCCTCCATAGTGGCTGTACTAGTTTGGATTTCCACTAACAATATAAGAGGGTTCCCTTTTCTCCATACTGTCTTCAGCATTTATTGCTTGTAGACTTTTGGATAGCAGCGATTCAGACAGGTGTGATATGGTACCTCATTGTAGTTTGATTTGCATATCTCTGATAATGTCTATTCTTTCTTAAAATTACTTTGACTTTTGGGGTCTTCTGTGTCTCCATACAAACTGTGAATTTGCTTTTCTAGTTCTGTGGAAAATGCCACCAGTAATTTGATATTGCTTTCAATCTCTAGATTGCTTTTGGTGATGCAGTCATTTTCACCATATTGATTCTTCCAACCTAGGAGCCTGGAATATCCCTCTATCGCTTTACGTCATCTTTCATCCGTGTCTCATAATTTTCTGTATATAGTTCTTTTCTCTCCATGAGGTGAGGTGAAGTCGCTCAGTCGTGTCCGACTCTTTGCAACCCCGTGGACTGTAACCTACTAGGCTTCTCTGTCCATGGGATTCTCCAGGCAAGAATACTGGAGTGGATTGCCATTTCCTTCTCCAGGGGATCTTCCCAACAGAGGTATCGAACCCAGGTCTCTCGCATTGGAGGCAGACGCTTTAACTTCTGAGCCACCAGGGAAGCAGTCTTTGGGGTCTCACAGAGTCAGACATGACTGAAGTGACTTAGCAGCAGCAGCAGCTGTGGGCTTGTTGTATATGCTCTTTATTATGCTAAGGTAGGTTCTTGCTATGCCCACTTTTTGGAGAGTTTTTTTTTTTTTAATCATAAATGGGTGTTGAATTTTGTTGAAAGCTTTTTCTGCATCTATTGAAATTATCATATGATTTTAGCTTTCAGTTTGTTAAAATGGTGTATCATATTAATTGACTTACATATATCCAAGAATCCTTGCATCCTGGAATAAACTCAACTCGGTCATAGTGTATGATGTTTTTATTGTGTTCTTGAATTCCATTTGCTATAATTTGTGGAGGATTTTTGTACCTATGTTCATTGGTGATATTGACCTCTAATTGTGTGTGTGTGTGTGTGTGTGTGTGTGTGTGTGTGTGTGATATCAGTGTCTGGTTTTGCCATCAGTGTGATAGTGGCCTCGTAGAATGTATTAGAAATGTTTTCCTCTGCAAGTTTTAGGAAGAGTTTGGAAGGATAGGTATTAGCTCTTGTCTTAATGTTTTATGGAATTCACCTGTGAAGCCATCAGGATTTGGAGTTTTGTCTTGGGGGAGATTTTTGATCATAGTTGCGACTTCAGTGTTTCTAATTGTCTTGTTCATAATTACTATTTCTTTCTGGTTCAGTCTTGAATTGAAAGAGATAGAACTTTTCTAAAAATCTGTCCATTTTCTCTAGATTGTCTATTTTCTTAGTGTACGATTGCTCTTATTAGTCTCATGATCTTTCGTATTTCTGCATTGTCTGTTGTGACCACTCCCTTCTCATTCCTAATTCTGTTGATTTTATTTTCACCTTTCTTTTCTTGATGAGCCTGGCCAATGGTTTGTCAATGTTCTTTATCTTCTCAAAAAACCAGCTTTTAGTTATCAATCTTTACTATTCTTTCCTTCATTTATTTTTCTTTTTGTAATATAAATTTTCATATTTTAATTGGAGGCCAATTATCTTATAATATTGTAGTGGTTTTGCCATACATTGACATGGAATACATGTATTCCCCATCCTGAACCTCCCCTCCCTCCTCCCTCCCCATCCCATTCCTCTGGGTCATCCCAGTGCATCAGCCCTGAGTGCCCTGTCTCATGCATTGAACCTGGACTGGCAATCTATTTCACATATGATAATATACATGTTTCAGTGCCATTCTCCCAAATCATCCCACCCTCACCCTCTCTCCCACAGAGTCCAAAAAACTGTTCTATACATTGTGTCTCTTTTGCTGTCTTGCATATAGGGTTATTGTTACCACCTTTCTAAATTTCATATATATGCGTTAGTATTCTGTATTGGTGTTTTTCTTTTTGGCTTACTTCACTCTGAATAATAGGCTCCAGTTTCATACACCTCATTAGAACTGATACAAATGTATTCTTTTTGATGGCTGAGTAATATTCCATTGTGTATATGTACCACTACTTTCTAAACATTTGTCTACTGATGGACATCTAGGTTGTTTAGCCTCCATATGTTTGTATTTTTAATAGTTTCTTTTTCCTGTAGTTGACATCTAATCTTACTGCGTTGTGGTCAGAAAAGATACTTTGAATGATTCCAATTTATTTTTGAATTTACCAAGGCTAGATTTATGGCCCAGGATGTGATCTATCCTGCAAAAGTTTCCATGTGCACTTGAGAAACAGGTAAAATTCATTGCTTTAGATATCAATAGATATCAATTAGGTCTAACTGATCTATTGTATTATTTAAAGTTTCTGTTTTCTTGTTAATTTTCTGTTTAGTAGTTCTACCTATAGGTGTGAGTGAGGTATAAAGTCTCCCATTATTATTGTGTTATTGTTAATTTCCCCTTTCATACTTGTTAGCATTTTCTTAAATATTGTGGTGCTCCTGTGTTGGGTGCATATATAATTTTATATCTTCTTATTGGATTGATCCTTTGATCATTGTGTAGTATCGTTCTTTGTCTCTTTTCACAGCTTTCACTTTAAAGTCTATTTTATCTGATTTGCATATTGCTACTCCTCCTTTCAATTGGTCTTCATTTTCATGAAATGCCTTTCCCTGCCCTTCACTTTCAGTCTGTATGTATCCCTTCTTTTGAGGTGAGTCTCTTGTAGACAACATATACAAGGGTCTTGTTTTCATATCCATTCAACCAGTCTTTGTCTTTTGGTTGGGGCATTCAACCCATTCATATTTAAGGTAATTATTGATAATTATGATCCCCTTGCCATTCACTTTGTTATTTTGGGTTTGAGGTTATACATCCTTTCTGTGTTTACTGTTTATAGAAGATCCTTTAGCATTCATTGGAGAGCTGTTTTGGTCGTCCTGAATTCTCTCAGTTTTGCTTGTCTGTAAAGCTTTTGATTTCTCCTTCATATTTGAATGAGATCCTTGCTGGGTACACTAACCTGGATTGTAGGTTTTTCTTTTTCATCACTTTAAGTATGTTCTGCCATTCCCTTCTGGCCTAAAGAGTTTCTATTGAAAGATCAGCTGTTCTCCTAATGAGAATCCCCTTGTGTGTTATTTTTGTTTTACCTTTGCTGCTTTTAATATTTGTTCTTTGTGTTTGATCTTTGTTAATTTGATTAATATGTGTCTTGGGGTGTTTTGCCTTGGGTTTATCCTGTTTGGGACTCTCTGAGTTTCTTGGACGGGGTGACTATTTCTTTCCCCATTTGGGGGAAGTGTTCAAATATTGTTTCCTCATGTATTTTCTCATGGTCTTTCTTTTTGCCTTCTTCTTCTGGGATGCCAATGATTCGATTTGTTGGGACATTTAATAGTGTCTCAGAGTTCTCTGAGGTTTTCCTTATTTCTTTTAATTCTTTTTTCTTTTTTCCTCTCTGATTCATTTCTACCATTCTATCTTCTACCTCACTAATCCTATCTTCTGCCTCCATTATTCTACTGTTGGTTGCCTCCAGAATGTTTGTGATCTAATTTATTACATTATTCATTACATATTGAATCTTTTTTATTTCTTCTAGGTCTTTATTTCTTGTATCTTCTCAGTCCTTGTCTCTAGTCTATTTATCTGTAACTTCATTTTGTTTTCAAATTATTAGATCATTTTCACTATCATTATCCTGAATTCTTTATTAGGTAAATTCCCTATCTCTTCCTCTTTGGTATGGTTTGGTGGGCATTTACCTGTTCCTTTACCTGCTGAGTATTTCTCTGCCTTTTTACTTTGTTTATAGTGTGGTTTGGGGTGGCTTTTCCATACTCTGGTAGTTCTTGGTTCCTCTTTATTGTGGAAGTTCCTCACTGTGGATGGGGTTGGATGGATAGCTTGTCAAGGTTTCCTGGTTAGGGAAGCTGTGTTGGTGTTCTGGTGAGTGGAGCTGGATTTCTTCTTTCTGGAGTGCAATGAAGGGTCCAGTAGTGGGTTTTGAGATGTCAGCATGGTATGTCTTGCTCTGGTTCTTGTTGGCTCTTGGGTAGTGCTTGGTTTCATTGTAGGTATGGAGGCTTTTGATGAGGTCTTATTGATTAATATTCCCTGTAGTCAGGAGTTCTCTAGTGTTCTCACGATTTGGACTTAAGCCTCCTGCCTCTTGGTTTCAGTCTTATTCTTACAGTAGCCTCAAGACTCTCCATCTATACAGCACCAATGATAATTAACCTAGAAAGGTTAATGATGAAAAATTTCTCCACAGTAAGGGACACCCAGAAAGGTTCACAGAGTTACATAGAGAAGAGAAGAGAAGAGGGAGGAGAGAAATAGAGGTGACCAGGAGGAGAAGAGAGGGAATCAAAAGGAAAGAGACAGATCCAGCCAGTAATCAGTTCCTTAAGTGTTCTCCACAGTCCAGAACACACAAAGAGATTTATGAAGTTGGGTAGAAAAGAGAAGGGGGAGAGGGGAGATAGAGATGACCTGGTGGAGAAAAAGCAGAGTCAAAAAAGGGAGAGAGTAGTCAAGCCAGTAATCTCACTTCCAAGTAAAAATGGGTACTGACTATTGGGTTCTTAAAGGTACAAATCTATAACAAATACCAAAAGCAAAGATTAAAAATCTAGAGTAGAGGTTAGATTCTCAAAAATAGGATATTAAAAAAAAACCCAAAGTCGCAAAATTTTAAAATATATATATGAAGTTTGCTTGAAAAATATGGTCTTTTTTTAAACAAGGCTATAAAAATGGAAATTAAAGGAGTAGTAAAGGACTTTAAATTAAAAAATTTTTTTTTCAACAGTCTTTTAGACTCTATGGGAGAGGGAGAGGGTGGGATGATTTGTGAGAATGGCACGGAAACATGTATAATATCATACATGAAATGAGTCGCCCATCCAGGTTCAATGCATGATACTGGATGCTTGGGGCTGGTGCACTGAGATGACCCAGAGGGATGGTATGGGGAGGGAGGAGGGAGGGGGTTTCAGGATGGGGAACACGTGTATACCTGTGGGAGTTTCATGTTGATGTATGGCAAAACCTTACAATATTGTAATTAACCTCCAATCAAAATAAATAAATTTATATTAAAATTTTCAAAAAATGATAATAGTAAAAATATATCTAGGAATTTCTCTGGAGCTGTTGTGGACAGTGTGGGGTCAATTCATTTTCAGATAGTTCCTTGATCTGGCTTATACTTCTTCTCAAGATCTGTAGGCACTTTCCTATGTAGTCGGTGCTAACTACAGGGTTTTAATCTGTTGCACTTGTCACTTCCAAAGCGGGTCCCTCTGTTTATTTTAGCTTCTTCTCTGTACTGGTCTCTTCAGCGTCTGTTTTCTGCCCTGACATAAGGGGGTGATGGTGGTCACTTTTCAGGCTCACTTGTTCAGTCATGCTGTCAGGAGGGAGCAACACTGCAAACAAATATCTCTGGCGTGTGTGGGAAGTGCTCACAGGGCTTCAGCCGCCCTGAGTTTCCCCCGCTCACAGCGTGTGTGCTTTCATCCTACGCTTCTCAGGCTCTATGTTGCTCTGCCGGGAACTATCTGAGGTGGGCTCTGGATTGCTATAACTTCCCAGGTCTAAGTTGCTCAGGTTCAGGTTCTTGGGTGCTCCACAAAGGTGCAGAGTTGTTTGGGCCTGTGTTTGGTGTCCTTCCCAGGTCTGAGCAGCTCAGATGACCACGTCCTTGGTGAGCGCAGTCACCCCCAGGTAGGGGGAGCGTCTTATCGCGTCCCCTGTCCCAGCTGCTTAGTTTTCTGAGTGTACAATGGATGCGCCTTCTCAGGTGTGCCGGGTGTCTCTTCTGAGGAGCTGATCTCTGGCTGTGACCCTCTCTGCAGATGTCGACCATCTAGAATCCCAGGTACTTTTGGTTAGCAACAAAGCCTGCTTGCAGTTTGGTAGATGATGCCTCTCTGGGGCCACTACTGCCCCCTTCTGTCTCTGGCTGCCCCCGCCTTCCTGTCTCTGGCAGGGGATGGGCCGGTCCGCTAGCTCTGGTCAGTCCTTTGTTCTGTGAGTGGGCCTGGAAGAACCTTATGTTAGGGCTTTGCACGGGATATTTCTCTCTCTCTCTCTCTTTTTTTTTTTTTTTGGGGGGGGGGGGTTTTTTTTTTTTTCTTTTTCTCT
>SJYC01026081.1:0-29015 GCA_006408675.1 Madoqua kirkii
TTGTTCGGGGGGGGGTTTTTTTTTTTTTCCTGTCTCTCTCTGGCTATCCCACAGTCTGGGTTGCTTTCTCACCTTAGTTCCCTCAGATCCCTCAGGGCATTCAGGCCCAGGCCTGACCCTAAGCAATGCAGCAGGCGCCTCCCTGTGCAGCCCCTCCTTGCTAATAGCAGATAAGAGCCTCTGGGCTGCTTTTCCGCTGGGAGTTGCCATTGGCAGTGAACTGTGGGGTTTATTTAATTATTTGTTTGTTTATTTGTTTATTTATTTTTCCTCCTGGTTATGTTGCCCTTGAGGTTACATGACTCACCACAGACCCGCCGTGAGAGTGTTTCCTGGTGTTTGGAAACTTCTTTCTTTTTAAAGACTCCCTTCCTGGGACAGATCTCTGTCCCTACCTCTTTTGTCTCTTTTTATATTTTCTCCTACCTCCTTTTGAAGACAATAGGCTGCCTTTCTGGGTGCCTGATGTCCTCTGCCAGCATTCAGAAATTGTTGTGTGGAATTTGCTCAGCGTTCAAATGTTCTTTCAGTGAATGTGTGGGGGAGAAAGTGGTCTCCCCCTCCTATTCCTCTGCCATCCTAGGACTGCCTCCCTTCAGTTCTTTTTCATTTATTTCTGCTCTGATCCTTATAATTTATTTCCATTTACTATTTGTGGCTTTTTGTTGTTGTTGCTGTTGTTCTTTTACCAGCTGATTTAGGTGTAGAGTTAGGTTCTCTATTTAATAATTTTCTGGTATCTTCAAGTAGGGTTGTATTGTTATACATTTCCCTCTTAGAACTGCTTTGCTGCATCCCATAGGTTTTGTGTCATTGTGTCTTAGTTGTCATTTCTTTCTATGAATCTTTTGATTTCTCTTCTGATCTCTTCAGTAACCTCTTTACTATTTAGAAATGTATTGCTTATTGTCCTTATTTCTGTGTTTTTTGCAGTTCTTTCCCTGTAATTGATATCTAGTCTCATAGCATTGTGGTCAGAGAAGTTGCTTGGTATGATTTCAATTTCCTGAAATTTACTGAGGCATGATTTGTGGCACAAGCTGTGGTCTATCATGGAGAATGAATGTTCCATGTGCACTTGAGAAGAAAGTGTATTTTTCTGCATTTTTGGATGGAACATTCTGAAGATATCAATTAACCAAATGGCCTAATGTTTCAGTTAAGGTTTATGTTTTCTTACTGATTTTCTTCTTTTCATATTCTGTCCATTGAGATAAGCAGGGTGTTAAAGCCACCTACTATTATTTTGCTCTTCTCAAGCTTCATTTTTATATCTGTTAGTATTTGCCTCATGCAAGGAGGTGCTTCTATGTTGGATACACATATATTTACAGTTGTTATGTCTTCTTTTTATATTGATCCCTTGATCGTCATGTAGAATCTTTTTTCATCTCTTGCAATTTTCTTTAAATGTATTATATCCGAAATGAGAATCGCCACTCTGGCTTCTTTTGATTTCCGTTTGCATGGATATCATTTTCCATCCTTTTGCTTTCAGTCTGTATGTGTCTCTTGGTCTGAAATGGGTCTCTTGCAGGCAGCAAATATATGGGTCTTATTTTTGTATCCATTTATCCAGTCTATATCTTTTGGTTGGATAATTTAATTCATTTACATTTAAAGTAATTATTGATATATATGTTTGTATTGACATTTTCTTAATTGTTTTTGTAGGTCTTTCCTTTCTATTTTGTTTATGACTTATAAGTTCCTTTAGTATTTGTTGTAATGCTGTGTTGGTGGTCCTAAATTCTCTTAAATTTTGCTTTTCTGTAAAGCTTTTGATTTCTCCATCAATTTTGAATGAGATCCTTACTAGATAGAGTAGACTTGATGGTAGTTTTTTTTTTTTTTCTTTAAGTATTTTAAATATATCCTGACATTACCTTCTGGTTTGCAGAGTTTCTGCTGGCTTGCAGAAAGATCTGCTGTTACTTGATGGGCTTTACATTGTATGTTACTTGTTTCTTTTCCCTTGATGCTTTTAATATTGTGTTTTATACGTTGTGCTTTTAATCTTTGTGTTTAATATCTGTTAGCTTGATTAATATGTTTCTTTCTGGGGTTTATCCTGTATTAGACTCTATGTTTCTTGGACTTGATTGACTATTTCCTTTCCCATGTTGAGGAAGTTTTCAACTATAATCTCCTCAAAAATGTCCTCAGTGCCTTTCTTTTTCTGTTCATCTTCTGAGACCCCTAAAACTCAAAAATGGTGAGTTTAATACTGCCATAGGTTTCTTCTCATTCTTTTTCCTTTATTATTCTCCTCAGCAGTTATTTCTGTCATTCTGTCCTCTACCTTACTTATCTGTCCTTATACCTCAGTTACTCTACTCTTGATTCCTTCTAGAGTATTTCTAATTTCAGTAATGTGTTATTCATCTCTCTTTATTATTTATTTATTTATTTATTTATTCTTTATTTCTTCTAGTCCTTGGTAATTGCATTAATTGTTTCTTGCATTTTCTACATCCTATTTTTGAGGCTTTGGAACATCTTTACTGTCATTATTCTGAATTATTTTTCTGGTAGTTTGCTTATTTCCTCCCTCTTTATTTGGTCTTGTGAGTTTCTACCTTGTTTCTTCATTTGTTGCCTATTTCTGTGTCTTTTTTTTTTTTCTTACTTGCTCCATTTGAAGTCTCCTTTTCCCAGACTTTAGGGATGTATCCCTTCTTCTTATTGGTATTTATTCTCAATGGGAAAGGTTGTTTCAGTGGTTTGTGTTGATTTCTTCTTAGAAGTGACTTGAGCCTGTGTTGTAGTGGAGGAAGAGAGTTGTTTTATTTATTTATTTTCTTTCCTGATGGAGAAGGCTATGTAAGGTGGTAATATTTGGAGTGTCTGTGGGAATCCTGTGGCTGATATTGTTTTTTGTGCTTTTGTCTTGCCAGTTGATTGGGTAAGGTGTCCTGCAAAGTATGCCATTGGCAGCCCAGTGATACCAGGCTCTGTTTACAGTTCTAGGCCTTCATGAATTTTCTCAGTAATTAATTTCCTTAATTTCCATGGAGGGTGGGGTGGGGTGGTGGTGTAGTTAGGAGTTCTCTTGCAAAATCGGATCTTGGATTCAATGCTCCAACCTCCGTGGTTCCGTCTCAGGCACAATCTCCCATCCCGAAATTCTCCATCTCTTCCTTTCATTTCTCATGTCATATCTTTTGTCCTACCTCATTTCGGTGAGCTTAGTTTGCCACCCTGGGGGCCTGGGGTCTTCTGCTGTCTCTTAGAAGCTGCTTTGCAAGCATTGTTCAATATTTTAACGAGTTTTTGGTTTATTTGTGGGGAATCTGGAAACCTCCCCATCTTACTCCTCTGCCATTTTTTCTACTTCTTTTTGTGTATTGCTGTATTATATAAAATTGTGTAAAATTCTATATAAAATATCCTGTACATTTAAGAAGTAGCATAACATTTTTGTAAATGGCACAGTATTTAGAGACAGACTAATAATTTAAGTTTTGTCATCGCAATGGGATAGATGTGAGGTCTTCAGTGATATACTATGTGTTGTGTGGCATCCATCTCATCTGTGAAATATCTACAATCATATACTCAGTATATGAGCTTCCTTTCTATGGTCTTTCCTCATAGCTCATTAGTAAAGAGTCTGCCTGCAGTGCAGGAGATCCAGGTTCAGTTCGTGTGCTGTGAAGATCTCCTGGAGAAGGAAATGGCAATCCACTCCAGTATTCTTGCCTGGAGAATCCCATGGACAGAAGAGCTTGGCATTCTACAGTCTATAGAGTCGCAAGAGTCAGAGATGACTTAGCAGTCAAACCACCACCATACCCAGTAATAAGGCCCTTTGTGAATATTGCACATATTAATTATACAATATCTTGAAATGTAGTATGTAAGTATTCAGTTGTTACTAAAACTTAGTTTTCTTATTTTGATATCTTCGTAGGCAATTATCTTACCAGTAAACATTCCTGGGGATACAAATTTCAAGGGAAGATAGAAACATAATCCTTACTAGAAAGTCATATCTCCAGACACTGCTATTTCCTAACACTAAAATCAAGAAGAATATAGTGGAGAATGGCTTAAGAAATCACACACATAATTCTACAAATTATTTCAGTAGAAAATGAACTCTGTGTTTTAAGGCAGGTTTGGGTTCATAGCAAATGTGAGCAGAAAATACAAAGTTCCCAAATTCCCCAACACACACACACACACACACACAGAGAAAGAGAGAGAGAGAGAGAGAGAGAGAGAGAGAGAGAGAGAGAGAGAGAGAGACTGAGATTTGTTTTAAGGATCTGGCTCATGTGATTGTGAAGAGTGGTAGGTCTGAAACTTGCAGGGCAGGTGGCAATTGGAAAATTCAGGAAGAGTGTGTGTTGCAGTTTTTACTTTGGAAGCCTTGAGAGCCAGAGTTTCTTTTTCCTGAAAAGAGCTCAGTGTTTTCTCTTAAAACTTTCAACAGAATGGATGAAGTACACCCATGTTATGAAAGGTAATTTACTTTATTCAAAGTCTGTGATTGAATGTTAATCATAGCTTTAAGATACCTTCAGAGAAACAGCCAAATTGGTTTGACCAAGCTACTGAGTACTATAACCCGGCCAAGTTGACACAAAATTAACCACTACACAAAATATTCAAGGTGAGCTTGGATATTTAGTTCAGGAGACTGCCAACCCAATTATGGAAGGTTCATCTAATTTCTTCTCGCTGCTTGCATAAAATACATGAGATGAGTTGTAAATGGAAGAATGAATCATCAGTTTTAAGAAGTCAGTGGAAAATAATTCAAAATTTCTCAGTGGAGCTAATGATAAAGAACCTATATGACAATGCAGGAGACTTAAAAGATGGGCATTTGATTCCTGGGTTGAGAAAATCCCCTGGGGAAGGAAATCACAACCCACTCTAGTTTGTTGCTTAGAGAATCCCATTGACAGAAGATCCAGTCAGGCTAAAGTCCCTGGGGTCACAGAGAGTTGGACACGACTGAAGCGACTTAGCATGGCACAGCATAAGACAGAAATAGAGATGCTGTTATCCAGGGATGATCTGTGTTTTATCCACATGGCTGAAAACTTATACGTATTAAAGCACAAGAGACTGACAAGGTTTTTGAGAACTTTATACTAGCAGAAATGCATTCAACATGGACTGAAAAGTACAGGCATCATACACATAAAGGAAGAATGCCTCCAAAGATAGAGCTCTGATATCAGGGCTTGTTTCAGCTGAGAAAGTAGGCTCATTCTCTGGTGGGTTGAAAAGTTGTGGCTGTCCCCCATGGGCTTTTTTCTTTTCATAGAGATGTGTTCTCTCAGTTGAATTCTAATGAGATTTCTCCTCATGGGTTTTGAGTTAAGACTTGAGAGTCACTTTTCTTTCTCTTTCTTCATTTTTTGAATGGTAATATTTATTCTGTGTATGTAGTAACATTGAACTTTGGAAGCACATTCCTTGTTTTCTGGTTCATAGGGTCACACACGAATAGAAATTTTGCCCAAGGATGGACAAGAAACTGCATCTCACCCATAACTTATTTGGAAGACATTTAATAAAATTTGGGCCTTACAGTTGATGCTGAAAAGGGTGAAACCTTTGGGAGACGTTGGGATTGAGTGAATATATTTGACTCGTGGGAAAGACAGGAAGCTGAGAGGCTGCAATGTGCACTGTTATGTGTCAAACAGTGTCCTCAAAAGAGTTTTTAGAATCCTTACATCCAAAACCTAAAAGTCTTATTTTACTTGGAATTAGGTGACTAACAGATGTAATCAAGTTAAGATGAGATCGTTTCAATGAAACATGACTGATGTCTTTTAAGAAGAAGAAAATACAAGTAAAGACAAAGACACTCAGAGAAAAATATTCTGTGGCCAGAGAAGCAGCAGTTAGACTAATGCAGCTGTAAGCCAAAAACCAGCGAGAACTGATGGCCACTCCCAGAAGCTACAAATAAGCAAAGAATATTCTACTCATTCTCAGACAGCATGGAATAAAGAAGGACAAATTAAAAAAAAAAAAAAAAAAGGGAAGCAAGTGCTATTGTTAGTGTTCCAGGGGCCCCAATCCCATGTATAAGTGTTCCATGCCAAAGACATCCTCTAGTCCTAATCACCATCCAAACGTTCTACCTCAATTTTATCACTTTAGTAAGTTTGATTTTAAAATGCAGATTCTGGAGGACTCACTCCATCTGTTTTCCAAAGTTAATAGCTCTTCAAAAAAAGACGTAACTGCAATTCTCTTTATGTGTATTGATATATTTACTGTGCTGTCGTGTGTTACATGAATTCAGGTCATGAATCGGTTAGATTTGTACTTAATAAAGATTTCAAATGTATATTTGAAGATTATACCTTTAAAGATGTCAAATGATGATATACTAATATTGAAAGCTGAAGAATAAGTCTCAATAATTTTACCTCTCGTAGTGAAACATATGACTAACAGAGTTGGCTGATAAGAAAAAAGGTCTATCCACCCACCAGTTAGTTGAGTGACACTTAGATTATTCCCAGGTTGTGGCTGTTCATTTCAGAAAAGGCTTCTACAGTCACAGAAGCCAAAGTAATGGTTCTCAGAGGTTAGGGTTTGATGAAGAGGATTGCCTGCAGAAGATTCTTCTGAGGTTGTTGAACAGATGATGCTAGTGGTACAGAACCTGCCTGCCACTGCAGGAGATGTAAGAGCATAGGTTTGATCTTTGTGTGGAGAAGATCACCCGGAGGAGGAAATGGCAACTCACTGCAGTATTCTTGCCTGGAGAGTCCCATCGACCCAGGAGCCTGGCAGTCTACAGTCCATAAGGTCGCATAGTCAGACACAGCTGAATGCACAACAGCCTGAATTTTGACTAGATAATTCTTATGCAACTGTATGCATTGGTCAAAATTTCTTCAACTCTGTGCTTAAAGCGTGTAAGCTTATTGTATGCAAAGTACCTGAGTAAAATCAGATTTTTTTTCAGATGTCAAAAATACACTTCTTTGTTTTATTACTCCCATTTAAGTTAAAAAATTATGTAACTCTAAAGGAATATATTTTAATAGAATAACTGCAAATACCAAATATCAAAATTTTAAAATGATCAAGGCATTTTTCTGTCAACCTGTGTACTACACTTTTCACACAAATTTGATAACCCCTTGAACATTGTATTGTGAGTTTTGTTTTTTAATTTCGTGTTTGTGAATTCCTTCATTAAAAATAATTACTTTTAAGAGTGATTCTGAAATTATTTCATTTTATTCAATATATTTTCATAATTAATAAAAGATTTTAAACTTAATTATCCTTGATGGATTTAAAAGATTGATTTCTCATAAGGCATTAGTGTGAACCTAAATTTCCTTCTTAACGTTAGACTTGGGCTGTATAATTTATCATTTGTATCTTAGTATGTGTATAAGGCCATATCTCCTAAAGAGAATCACTGTGTTTAGGATCTGTTCATAATTCTTTAATTAAAAAAAAAAAAGTTTGACATAGGCTTCCCTGGTGGCTCAGACGGTAAAGCGTCTGCCTGCAATGTGGGAGACCCAGGTTCGATTCCTGGGTTGGGAAGATCCCCTGAAGAAGGCAATGGCAATCCACTCCAGCACTCTTGCCTGGAAAGTCCCATGAACGGAGGAGCCTGATAGGCTACAGTCCATGGGGTCGCAAAGAGTCGGACACGACTGTTAGGATCTGTTCATAATTCTTTAATTAAGAAAAAGAAGTTTGACATATATAGACTACTATATATAAACTAGATGACTAATAAGGACCTACCATATAAGACTGGGAACTCTACTCCATACTCTATTACAGCCTATATGATAAAAAAATCTAAAAAAAAGTATACATCTTTAACTGAGTCACTTTGCCATGCATCTGATACTACACATTATAAATCAACTCTGCTCCAAGAAAATTTGTTTTTAAAATAAAAAAAATAGGTCTGAGATTTGTTCATGATTCTCATATTTGCATATAATGATCCATGCATATTATATAATCATTACATTTTTAGCTTAGAAAATCATAACCTTTCACTGTCAATGAAAAAAGTAATTTGTGTTCTTACTGTCCAGGTTATTTCCTTAGACTCACTATTCATTATTTTTTCCAGACTTACATCTTGTATGTAATCTTTTTACCCCTGGTGTTTCACATTGCAGACTTACAAAATATGTCTAGATTCTCCACTCTACTAATTTAAGGTGCCAGATCATAGTTTATTCTCTAGTACCTCAAGTGATGATGCTTTCATTTAACTTCCTCTCCTAGAGGCACATATTTATAGATATATATTTTTTTGCTCTGTGTTTTCCAAAAATATTAGATATCTTAGTACAATTAAGAAAAGACTAAAAAGAAAATTGTAACAAATTTTATTTATACCTGGCCTTCTGAAATACTGGGACAATTGTAAAACAATTCTAATGTTTTACCTCCCACACCTGCACAACAGATTCATGCAAAATAAGTTAGACTTCCAAGCTCTTTTTTGACTTCTTTAAAAACAAAACCTTCAAAGATGCTTAGTCAAAGGCCATCACAGTTTGGAAATTAATACTCCTTACTCAGTGTAAACATATAAATTTGGAATCAAACTTAAATCTCCTATTCCCTAGCTTACCTTTAATAACCAAGACTACACTGATAAAAGATATGTTTTTCTTATCTTTATAGTAGATATAACAAAAACCACTAATTATGTGTATATATGTATATATGTATATATACATATGTATGTATATATTTACACTAGAGGCTAAAGTAACTATAAAAAATGAATTTTTGCCATTTTATACAACATGATGGAGCTGGAAGGTATTATTCTTTGTGAAATTTGTCATACAGAGAAATACAAGTCAATATGATATCACTTATATGTGGAATTTAAATAAATGGAATAGAAAGAGACACATGTATCCCAATGTTCATCACAGCACTGTTTAAAATAGCCAGGACATGGAAGCAACCTAGATGTCCATCAGCAGATGAATGGATAAGAAAGCTGTGGTATGTATACACAATTAAATATTACTCAGCCATTAAAATGAATGCATTTGAATCAGTTCTAATGAGGTGGATGAAACTGGAGCCAATTATACAGAGTGAAGTAAGCCAGAAAGAAAAACACCAATACAGTATATTGACACATATATATGGAATTTAGAAGATAGTAATGATGACCCCATAAGTGAGACAATGTAAGAGACCCAGAGGTATAGAACGGACTTTTGGCTTCTGAGGGAGAGGGAGAGGGTGGGATGATCTGGGAGAAAGGCAATGAAACATGTATACAATCATATAAGAAATGAAGTGCCAGTCTATGTTCAATACAGGATACAGGATGCTTGGGGCTGGTGTACGGGATAATCCGGGGAGATGGCAGGGGGAAGGGAGGTGGGAGGGGGCTTCGGCATGGGGAGATTGTGTGCACCTGTGGCTGATTCATGTCAATGTGTGGCAGAACCAATACAGTACTGTAAAATGGAATAAAGTATTAAATAAAAACAAAACAAAACAAAATGTATGAACATAAAAATCACCTTTCAGACTGGTGGTGAATGTTTCTAAAGTGCTCTGTACCTCAGGAAAACGTTACTAGACCTTGAGTTTATTACCAAATTGATCTCTAAAGCTCCTATTGTTTCACTTTGCATATTTATTTTAGAAATTATTTTGAGGTTCAAAGCTGATATACACTGAAGACAGAAGAATTCAAGAATTTATGTAAGTAAAAAGAAGTGAAACACCTTTTACACCTATTATCTGTGATTTCAACTCTAGCCATACTAAATAGCTTCTTACATTTCTTGCCAATATTTTTCTATAAAAGTTATTCAATGTTTAAAACAGAGTGTCTTTATGTGTGTGTGTGTATTTAATGTTTAATTTTCAAATCACTTATATGCCATATTATAGTAGTTATGCAATGTGATTCTCATTGTTCTTTATTTGAATTATGTGTACTTTGAGAAGCATCTTGTAAAATATTTTGAGATCCAACCAGTCCCGCCTAAAGGAACTCAGTCCTGAATGTTCATTGGGAGGACTGATGCTGAAGCTGAAACACCAATATATTGGCCACCTGGTGTGAAGAGCTGACTCCTTTGAAAAGAACCTCATGCAGGGAAAGATTTAAGGAAGGAGGAGAAGGACAGAGGATGAGATGGTTGGATGGCATCACTAACACAGTGGACATGAGTTTGAGTAAGCTCAGGGAGTTGCTGATGGACAAGGAGGCCTGGAGTGCTGCAGTGCATGGGGTCGCAAAGAGGCAGACATGACTGTGTGACTGAACTGAACTGAAAATATTACATATTTCATCATTTTTGGTTTATTCATCTATTGATAGATGAGCAAAAATAAGATGAACTACTTATATTTAATTGCTGACATAAGTATGACATAGTTTGCTTTTATATTTTTATTAAGTGATATTATCAATATTTTGAATGCTTTCCATTTTGTTCCACACTTTTTTCTCATGTCTTCTAAAACAAAATTTCAGAAACCCTCAGAAGTAATGGAGAAAGCTTTAAGAAAGTTAGGAAACTGATGGATGGAAGGAGGCATGGAAGTGATTGAATCTAATTTCTTGCTGTAAATGTTTCATGAACAGGACAAATAACATTTTGATTTGCAAAGACTTTTAAGAAGTGATTCATTGGACCTATCTCTCAATTACATTGTCCCCAAAATATTTAACACAAATGTGATTTATGATTCAAGATCAGTTAAAAAAATACTTGATAAAATTAACAGAATTGATTAATAAGAAAAAATCTGAATACATATACATATTTTAGATTTACAACTGCATTTAGTCTGTTTTATCCACATTGAGGATACACCACCTTTCCTTCCTGACAAGTTGCTCGAAATGTATGTTTTGGTGTCAGTGGACGATAACCATACTGACATACAAATTCAATAGTATCCTCTGTTTTGGAGTAAAGTTGTTTATCACGTTTCCATTTTAACTTTATGCGATGTCTTCTCATTGTTTCTTCTGAAACTACACATGCCTCTAAAATTAAAGAAAATAAACATAAACCTTTGAGTAATATGCAAATACTTTCTATAGAATTTCAGGGTGTCAAGAACTTTGGTCCCCAAATTCTTCCTCAAACCTTTTCCAAACCAATACGCTGAAAATATATAATGTAGGTTTCATCATATTAAAAAAATTAATGTTATAAGCATGAGATTCTTTGTTTAGTGTAATCATTAAATGTTATAAGATTCATAATGTCAGGTTTCACATGAAGAGCTTTAATAAAGGAGCCATTTTTTGCTTGAACATCAAATTTTCTAACTTTATTTTTATATATAGGTATTAAAGCTTGGTGTGCAAGCATTAACTTGTTATCTAACCCATAAAAACTCTACTATAGACAGTTAAACATTACACTGTATACAAGGATTATTCCAGGATTCAAGAGAAGTGTAAAGCATTTACCTAAGCATTTTGGTGGTTCTGACCACTCTCCATTCCGACATACTACGCTTCTGTTTCCCTGAAGTTCATAGTAGGCCTGACACCGGTACTCAACAATCATTCCTGGAGGATATACCCATTGCAGGAGTGAGGTAATGTCTCCGTTGTCTATTGGTGGGGGAGGCCCACATTTTCCTTGAGGGTCTAAAACATAATGGGTTTGCTTATTCAAAGACAACTCCTACAGCTTTAAACAAATAAAAGAAAAATACAGCCAAATATGTCATATCAAAACTTAAGATTTCTGATGACAGAAATGATTTATAGAAGGAATTTTAATCATTTAATCAGAAACACACATTTTAAGACCTTATTTTACCACCATGGAAGCACATATAGTACTTTAATAAATATGTCTGCTTTGCAGTGTCCTGAGTTTCAAACATGTTTTCTTTCAGAGTATACGCTGGGAAGATAGATAGCTAAGATTTTTTTTAAAAATTTACCCTTTTATATAATATGTGGCAGTGCCTGTGAAAGGAAACTTTGGCTTCCACTTCTGGACAAGATGAGGTAAAAAATATTTGTGCTTATAGCATCAGCTAAGTATTCCTTCTGCCAAATAAAGGTCCTGAACATATTATAAAAACTAAAACAGGTGACTGTGAAACAAGTAGTAAGTCAATCTGCTTAGGGACCTTGGGATTCAAAGAGTTACATTAAGAGAGTCCTTGGGATCTTCATTTTGCCCTCTATGTACCCTGAATGGGCCACTGAGACACAATTCAGAAATAATACAAGTCCAGAAAAAAAAAACAAAAACAAGTCAAGAAGCAGTTGATCTCTTTTAAGAAAAGGCCCAGAAAAGAGTAGCCTAGCAAGATACAGTTTTCACAATACTGACTTAGTCTAGAAATACTACACTAAGTGTGCACACTAAGTTCTTGTGTGCACCAGGACCCAGAGACCCCACAGAGACTAAGCCAGAATTGTGTCTGAGTGTCTGCTGCAGAAGTACGGGTGAGCAGTGCACTGCTCCAGGGGCAGGGGCTCTGGGTGCAGTAGACCTGGGTGTTGCATAAGCCCTCTTGGGAGAGGCTGCAATTAACCCCACCACAGAGCAGCCAGAACCTACACAGGACTGCAGAAACAGACTCTTAGAGGGCACAAACAGAACCTTGTGCACAAAAGAACCCAGGAGAAAGAAGCAGTGACCCCACAAGAGACTGACTCAGACTTGCCCGTCAGTGTCCAGGAGTCTTCAGCAGAGGCATGGGTTAGCGGTGGCCTGCTGCACGTTTGGGGGCATTGAGTGCAGTAGTGCATGCATGACATTTTGAAGGAAGTCACTAGCATCCTCCTTATCTCCACCACTGTTTGGCCACAGGTCAAAAAACAGGGAGGGAACATGACCCCACCAATCAACAGAAAATTGAACTAAAGATTTACTGAGCATGGCCCCTTCCATCAGACCAACACCCATCAGGAAGCTTTCATAAGCCTGTTATCCTCATCAGTCAGAGGGTAGACAAAATGAAAACCACAATGCCAGAAGTTAACCAATCTGATCACATGGACAACAGCCTTGTAGAACTTCATGAAACTCTGAGCCATGCCATATAGGGCCTTCAAGTCGAACCGGTCATGGCAAAGGATTCTCACAAAACATAGGCCACTGGAGAATGGAATGCCAAACCACTTCAGTATTCTTGCTTTGAGAACCCTATGAACAGTATGAAAAGGCAAAAAGATAGGACACTGAAAGATGAACTCTTCAGGTAGGGAGGTGCCCAATATGCAAGAGATCAGTGGAGAAATACTTCCAGAAAGAATGAAGAGATGAAGAAAAAGCAAAACAACATCCAGTTGTGGGTGTGACTGGTGATGGAAGTAAAGTCTGATGCTGTAAAGAGCACTATTGCATAGGGACCTGGAATGTTAGGTCCATGAATCAAGGCAAATTGGAAGTGGTCAAACAAGAGATGGCAAGAGTGAACATCGACATTTTAAAAATCAGCAAACTAAATGGACTGGAACGGGTGAATTTGACTCAAATGACCAGTATATCTACTACTGTGAGCAAGTATCCCCAAGAAGAAATGGAGTAACCATGATAGTCAACAAAACAGTCTGAAATGCAGTGCTTGTATGCAATCTCAAAAATGACAGAGTGATTATTATTCATTTCCAAGCCAAACCATTGACAAGCACAGTAATGCAGGTCTATGCCCTGAACGGTAATGCTGAAGAAGCTGAAGTGGAATGGTTTTGTGAAAACGTACAAGGACTTCTAGAAGTAACAAGCAAAAAGATGTCCTTTTCATCATATTGGACTGGAATGCAAAAGTGGGAGGTTGAGATATCTGAACTGACAGGCAAGTTTGGAGTTGAGTACAAAATGAAACAGGGCAAAGAGTAACAGAGTTTTGCCAAGAGAATACATTGGTAATAGCACACAACCTCTTCCAACAACACAAGTGAAAACACCTCAGTGGACATCACCAAATGTGCATGGAAAACTCTACATATACATGGAGAATACTCAAATCAGACTGATCATATTATTTGCAACCAAAGATGGAGAAGCTCTATACAGCCATCAAAAACAAGACTGGGAGCTTACTATGGCTCAGATCATAAACTCCTTGTTGCCAAATTCATACTTGAATTGAAGAAAGATGTGAAAACTGCTAGACATTTAGGCATGACCTAAATTAAATCACTTACAATTAGAGTGGAAGAAACAAATAGATTTAAAGGATTTGATAAGACAGAATGCCTGAACAACTATGGAGAATGGTTCCTGACTTTGTACAGGAGGAATGGATGAAAACCATCCCCAATAGAAAGAAATAAAAAAGGCAAAGTGGTGGCCTCAAGAGGCCTTACAAATAGCTGAGAAAGAGAGATGCTAAAGGCAAAGGAGGAAAGGAAAGAGAAACAATTTGAATGCAGTGTTCCAAAGAACAGCAAGGAGAGATAAGAAAGCCTTCTTCAGTGATCAGTGCAAAAAAATAGAGGAAAACAATAGAATGGGAAAAACTGGAGATCTCTTCAAGAAAATTAGAGATACCAAGGACATTTCATGCAATGATGATCATTATAAAGTACAAAAATGATATGGATCTAACAGAATTAGAAGTTATTAAGAAGAGCTGGCAAGACTACAAAGAAGAACTATACAAAAAAAAAAAAAAAAAGATCTTCATGACCCAGATAACCACAATGGTGTGCTCACTCACCTAGAGCCAGACATCCTAAAATACAAAGTCTAGAATACTTTAGGAAGCATCACTGCAAACAAAGCTAGTGGAGGTGATGGTATTCCAGTTGAGCTATTTCAAATCCTAAAGATGATGTTCTTTAAGTGCTGCACTCAATATGCCAGCAAATTCAGCAGTAAACAAAGGTCTACAAAATGTCAATTTTCATTCCAATCCCAAAGAAAGGCAATCCCAAAGAATGTTCCAACTACCATACAATCGCATTTATCTCACACGCTAGTAAAGTAACACTCAAACTTCTCCAAGCTAGGATCCACAGCACGTGACCCATGAAATTCCTGATGTTCAAACTGAATTCAGAAAAGGCAGAGAAACCAGAGATAAATTGCTAACATCCGTTGGATCATTAAAAAAGCAAGAGAGTTACACAAAAATATCTACTTCTGTTTTATTGACTACACCAAAGCCTTTGACTGTGTGGATCACAACAAACTGTGGATATTAAATAGATGGAAACACCTAACTTGCCTCTTGAGAAATCTGTTTGCAGGTCAAGAAGCCCCAGTTAGAATCAGACATGGAAGAAAACCTGGTACCAAATCAGGAAAGGAGCACAAGTCTGTATACTGTTACCTGATTACTTAACTTATATGCAGAGTACATCATGCAAAATTCAAAGCCAGATGAAGCACAAGCTGGAATCAATATTGCCAGGAGAAATATCAACAACCTCAAATATGCAGATGGCTCCAACCTTATGGCAGAAAATGAAGAACTAAAGAGTCTCCTAATGAAAGTGAAAGAGGAGAGTGGAAAAGTTAGCTTAAAAATCAACATTCAGAGAATTAAGGTCATGGCATCCGGTACCATCACTTCATAGCAAACAGAAGGTGAAACAATGGAAACAGTGAGAGACTTCATTTGTGGGGCTCCAAAATCACTGCAGATGGTAAATGCAGCCATGAAATTAAAAGACATTTGCTCCTTAGAAAAAAGTTATAATCTACCTAGACAGCATATCAAATAGCAGAGACATTACTTTGCCAACAAAATTCCACCTAGTGAAAGCTATGATTTTTTCAGTCATCATGTATGGATGTGAGAGTTGGACTATAAAGAAAGCTGAGCACCGAAAAATTGATTCTTTTGAACTATGGTGTTGGAGAAGACTCTTAAGAGTCCCTTGGAATGCAAGAAGATCAAACCAGTCAATCCTAAAGGAAATCAGTCCTGAATATTCTTTGGAAGGACTGATGATGAAGCTGAAGCTCTAATACTTTGGCCAGAAGATGAAAAGAACTGACTTTTTGTAGAAAACTCTGATGCTGGAAAAGATTGGAGACAGAAGGATAAGGGGATAACAGAGGATGAGATGGTAGGATGGCATCATTGACTTCATGGACATGAGGTTAGTTAAGCTCTGGGGGTTGGTAATGGATGGGAAAGACTGGTGTCCTGCAGTCCATGGAGTTGCAAAGAGTCAGACATGACTGAGCGATTGAACTGGACTGATTCAGTCTAGAAACACACGATGACAGAAACCTCAGACCAATCCTTTCCATGCCTTGATCTACAGGGTCCAAGGAAGCAACCCCTATTTCCACCCACATAATGAGTGAACTCTTGAGAGTCCCTTGGACTGCAAGGAGGTCCAACCAGTCCATCCTAAAGGAGATCAGTCTGGGTATTCATTGGAAGGACTGATGTTGAAGCTGAAACTCTAGTACTTTGGCCACCTCATGTGAGGTGTTGACTCACTGGAAAAGACCCTGATGCTGGGAGGGACTAGGGGCAGGACGAGAAGGGGATGACAGAGAATGAGATGGCTGGATGGCATCACTGACTCGATGGACATGAGTTTGAGTGAACTCCCTGAATTGGTGATAGACGGGGAGGCCTGGCGTGCTGCGATTCATGGAGTCGCAAAGAGTTGGACACGACTGAGTGACTGAACTGAACTGAATGATCGAACAAGAAACCTCTGCCCTTTCTCCTGATGTCAGAGGAGGCCAGGTGGGAACCTTGGACTTGCACCCTACATGGCAGTAATGGAGGCCTGATTAATGAAGGAGACCAATAACATCCTTAGTCTCAGGATACAAAAGCTCAAGTGTCTGAACACAGTTGAAAATCATTTATCAGACCGAAGACCAGGAAAAACCTTCAAAGGGGAAAAGAAAACACCAGAAGACAACACTGAGGTGACACAGATATTGAAATCATTGGATGATGGTTTTTAAAAATCCAGTTCAAGTAGAACTAGAAAATAGATTAGAAAACCACGTGGTTTGACAATATATTGCAGGTGGCAGAATGATGAATAAATTTGAATATTAACTAACCTTGAAAACAGACTGAAAAGAAAATGGACATAGCTTCAAGGACCTATGGGAAGATAGCAAAGAAGGTCGAACATGAAGTAGAAAATAAAGAATAAGAGATAAAAAAATAATGGCTGAGTTCCCTGTGCCATTATTTTGTGATGGTCTAAATGGAAAGGAAATACAAACGAATAGGGATATGGGGGTATGTTTACACGTGTAGCTGATTCACCTTGATGTACAGTAAAACTAACATTATTATATTCTATAGGAAATACACTCTAAAAAATATTTTTTACATAATGGATGATAATTTCTCAAATAGGGCATATGACTTAGCAATGAACCAAAAACAACAACTACATACTAAAACTGCTCAGTTCAGTTCAGTTGCTCAGTCATGTCTGACTCTTAGCTATCCCATGAATCACAGCATGCCAGGCTTCCCTGTCCATCACCAACTCCCAGAGTTCATTCAGATTCACGTCCATTGAGTCCGTGCTGCCATCCAGCCATCTCATCCTCTGTCCTCCCCTTCTCCTCCTGCCCCCAAACCTTCCCAGCATCAGAGTCTTTTCCAAAGAGTCAGCTCTTCGCATGAGCTGGCCAAAGTACTGGAGTTTCAGATCCAGCATCATTCCTTCCAAATAAATCCCAGGGCTGATCTCCTTCAGAATGGACTGGTTGGATCTCTTTGCAGTCCAAGAGACTTTCAAGAGTCTTCTCCAACACCACAGTTCAAACACATCAATTTTTTGGCGCTCAGCCTTCTTCACAGTCCAATTCTTACATCCATACATGACCACAGGAAAAACTACATCCTTGACTAGACAGACCTTAGTTGGCAAAGTAATGTCTCTGCTTTTGAATATACTGTCTAGGTTGGTCACAACTTTTCTTCCAAAGAGTAAGCATCTTCTAATTTCATGGCTGCAGTCATCATCTGCAGTGATTTTGGAGCCACCCAAAATACAGTCTGGCACTGTTTTCACTGTTTTTCCATCTATTTCCCATGAAGTGATGGGACCGGATACCATAATCTCCTGTTGAGCTTTAAGCCAACTTTTTCACTGTCCTCCTTTACTTTCATCAAGAGGCTTTTTAGCTCCTCTTCACTTTCTGCCATAACGGTGGTGTCATCTGCATATCTGAGGTGATTGTTGTTTCTCCTGGCCATCTTGACACCAGCTTGTGCTTCTTCCAGCCCCGCATTTCTCGTGATATACTCTGCATATAAGTTAAATAAGCAGGGTGACAATATACAGCCTTGATGTACTCCTTTTCCTATTTAGAACCAGTCTGTTGTTCCATGTCCAGGTCTAACTGTTGCTTCCTGACCTGCATACAGATTTCTCAAGAGGCAGGTCAGGTGGTCTGGTATGCAGATTCCATGATCTTTGTTTTCTGAATGTTGAGCTTTAAACCAACTTTTTCACTTTCCTCTTTCACCTTCATCAAGAGGCCCTTTAGCTCATCTTCACTTTCTGCCATAAGGGTGGTGTCATCTGCATATCTGAGATTATTGATATTTCTCCCAGCAATCTTGATTCCATCTTGTGTTTCTTCCAGCCCAGCATTTCTCATGATGTACTCTGCATATATGTTAAATAAGCAGGGTGACAATATACAGCCTTGATGTACTCCTTTTCCTATTTAGAACCAGTCTGTTGTTCCATGTCCAGTTCTAACTGTTGCTTCCTGACCTGCATACAGATTTCTCAAGAGGCAGGTCAGGTGGTCTGGTATTCCCATCTCTTTCAGAATTTTCCACAGTTTATTGTGATCCACACAGTCACTTAATCGTGTCCAACTGTTTGCAACCCCATGGACCGTAGCCTGCCAGACTCCTCTGTCCATGAAATTCTTCAGGGAAGAATACTGGAGGGGGTTGCCACACGCTCCTCCAGGGGATCTTCTTGACTCAGAGATCAAACCTCAGTCTCCAGCATTGCAGGCACATTGTTTACCATGTGAGCCACATATTTATATAAATTACACATCAATATATTTGATTTTAAAGGTTATAAAAGTGAATTTTGGATCTTCAACATATTATGGGACTCCGACTCTGAATTCGTCACATGGTTCACTGGCTTTACTACTTGTATATTTATTCTCTTCTCCCTCCCATGTGGCTGTGTGACCTTGGGCAAGGCAATTCTCCTTTATATCCTCAGTTTCCTCATTTATGAGGGGTGCATAATGATGGTAATTACCTACAATGCTTCTTGAGGGCATTTTCTGAGTTAATCTATGTCAGTTATTTTAAACAATGCCTGGCACAGAGTAAATGAGCAATAAGTAATAACTAACCATTATCTTTTGAATTGTGGTGCTGGAGAAGACTCCTGAGAGTTCCTTGGATGGCAAAGAGATCAAACCAGTCACTCAAAGGAAATCAGCCTTGAATATTCATTGGAAGGACTGATGCTGAAGCTCTAATACTTTGGCCTCCTAATATAAAGAGCTGACTCATTGGAAAAGACCGTGATGCTAGGAAAGATTGAGGGCAGGAGGAGAAGAGGTGACAGAGGATGAGATGGTTGGATGGCATCATCAACTCAGTGGACATGAGTTTGAGTGAATTCTGGGGGACAGTGAAGGACAGGGAAGTCTGGTGTGCTGCAGTCCATGGGATAGAAAAGAGTCAGACTTGACTTAGCAACTGAACAACAACAAACCATTACCTATTTTACTACTACTATTAAAAACAGAGCTTAAAGCAAGATTTTAGCTGATAATAATAAAAAATACATTAGGCCTAAAGGAGATTCAGCCTTGATATAGGTGGGAGTTCCTCATATTCTTGAGGCATTACTTTATATCTGATGATACAATTCCTGAAATTTTGGAAGCTTCAGACCTGTGCACTGGCCTGTGTACCTCAGCCAAAAATGTTTTCTAAGTGTCCAGGAAATTTCTTTTCCACAAAAGCAGGAAAATCACCACCTGTGACTGTCTGTCCCCTTCCCCCCAGAGCGTCTCTCTGATAGAAGTCTGAACTACACTGGAATGTTGTCACTTGGGTTCTCTGTTACAAGTTCTTGCATCCAGGGTGGGAGTCGCACAGCAGATGTGTAACTATTCTAGACAGAAGTCACACTTTAAGATCGTACCAGCAACACACACACACACACATCCTCTAGTGGCCACTACTGCCCCGAGTCCTGTTTCCCCGCTATACTGAAGGTGATCCCATTAACAGCTTTTAACACAGGAACTGCGTCTTGAGTTCTCTTGTGTACAGGAGTCGCTTCATGGTGACCTCTCTGACAAAGAAGATTTAGAGATCAGCAGGTGATTTGGCCCTAATCATGGGCAAAAGGCATGAAATTTTTCGTTCTTTACCAGAGCTTATGTCAGAACCTTAAAAAGACACCATTTCAAGAAGTAGATAGCCTCCTACCAGGTTACAGAGTTTGGGGGGGCATGACTTGAGCCAGAGTTTGATATCTCATCTTCAAGGTCTGTGGAGAATTTTGAGAAAGACCTTGAGATAAGATTGAGCTTGATGAGACAGATTTGGAGAGTAGAGTGACATATACACACTACCATGTATGAAACAGTTGGCTAGTGGGAACCTGCTGTATAGCACAGCACACCCTTCTTGGTGCTCTGTGATGACCTGGAGGGATGGGATGGGGAGGCGGGAGGGAGATTCCCAAGGGAGGGGATGTGTGTCACTTGGGTTGACATACAAAGCGGATTCACTTTGTTGTACATTAGAAATTAACAACATTGTAAAGCAACATACTCCAATTAAAAAAATTTTAATAGGAAACAAATATTTAACTCAGTTCTCAGAGGCCCCTCCATATTCCTAAGGGAAACTTACAGTCATCAGTGGTCAAGGCATGACTGTATCTGTAAATTCTTCAGCAGTAGGTGAGATGAAATCAAATAGTGATGAGACAAAGTGGTTTTTTACTTGCTAGGATAACATTTTCATGTCAAAATTATTGGAACAGCGCAGAAACAAACGGTAGTCACAAGATACAGGAAAATAAGTATAGAAAATTATAGTGAAAAGATGCAATCTATTTAAGCATGCAACAGAAGCTACTAAGTTGCTATCAATTGTGAAACTTTATTCCCTGAACTAATGCTTTATATCCACATATTTTAAATGGAAGTGAGGGTTTCGGGCCTTTATTTTTCAATTTACAGCATATGTTTTGGTGACTTATCCATGGAAAAAGCAAAACCCAATGTCTAATCTCTGCAGGAGGCTGAGCAATATCTTATCCTGAGTCTGCAAGCCAAGTGTTTGTCCCGTGGAAGCCCCTTTGTAGCTGGCAGCTTCTAGACATGAAGGTGACCTTTCTGACACAGATAGCACATTGGCTGATGTCTCCAAAAAAGCAAACCAGGTAGACTTCAGGGGCCTCCTGTAAAACTAGTACCACACTGGAAATACAAGCCAGGCTACAAGGTTTGAGCAACTTCCCAGATCAAAATCTGTAATGGCTGTTGAGGATCAGAAGCCTCTGGGATTTCTAATTCTGCCTGATTTCACAGAGAACAGTCCAGGGTAGGTAACAATACGATGCTGAGGCAGGGGTGGCGGCACTGTCTTGCCACTGGTGCCAGGGGTTTCCAGGATCCTGGGGATCATGACAGGTGTTTTTGCTGGCCTGCTCGCTGTATGCTTCAGGCTGTCAAGCAATGTTTCCTATACAAATGCCTTTTCTGTGTAATCTAAGAGCAAAGAGTAGCTTCTGTGCATGAAAGAGTGCACGACAGCTGCTGACACATACAATACTTAGCTCTGAACAACATCTGGGGAAGGCAGTGGCAACCCACTCCAGTACTCTTGCCTGTGAAATCCCATGGACAGAAGAGCCGGGTAGGGTCTTTTTGGGATACAGTGAAAACACTGCTTAAGGGGGAGTTTATAGCTAAATAATATGACAAGATGGGAAAACTTCACTAAAGAGGCTAAGTCATGGGGTTGCAAAGAGTCTGACATGACTGAGTGACTTCACTTTCATTTTTTACTTTCATGCACTGGAAAAGGAAATGGCAACCCACTCCAGTATTCTTGCTTGGAGAATCCCAGGGATGGGGGAGCCTGGTGGGCTGCCATCTGTAGGTCACACAGAGTCAGACATAACTGATGCAACTTAGCAGCAGCAGCAGCAGCTGAACAACATCTAAGTATGGACTTCTTTAAGCTTGGGCACACCTACTTATCAATAATAAAGGCTTATCAAAGGAAGGAGTACATGAACGATGTTTCTAACCAATACACTGGTAATTTGTTTTTATATTATTAATATATTTTTCTTGGAAAAGAATACAGTTTTAAAAATAAGTCTGGCTTAGCCTCTTTAGTGAAGTTTTCCAATCTTTTCATATTATTTAGCTATAAACTTCCCCCTTAGCAGTGTTTTCATTGTATCCCATGATTTTGGTATAACTATCCTATTGTGATTGTAGAAGAGATTTTGTATGATATCTGTATTTTTAAATCTACTGAGGCTTAATTTGTGGCCTAATGTATAATCTCTTCTGGAAAATATCCCATTGGGCTTTGGATATGGTGTTCTGTATATGTCAGATCTAGGTGGTTAATTGTGTTGTTCAAGTTCTCTATTTCCTTATGTATCTTCTGTCTGGTTGTACTGTAATGTTTCTAACCAATACACTGGTAATTTGTTTTTATATTATTAATATATTTTTCTTGGAAAAGAATACAGTTTTAAAAATAAGTCTGGCTTAGCCTCTTTAGTGAAGTTTTCCAATCTTTTCATATTATTTAGCTATAAACTTCCCCCTTAGCAGTGTTTTCATTGTATCCCATGATTTTGGTATAACTATCCTATTGTGATTGTAGAAGAGATTTTGTATGATATCTGTATTTTTAAATCTACTGAGGCTTAATTTGTGGCCTAATGTATAATCTCTTCTGGAAAATATCCCATTGGGCTTTGGATATGGTGTTCTGTATATGTCAGATCTAGGTGGTTAATTGTGTTGTTCAAGTTCTCTATTTCCTTATGTATCTTCTGTCTGGTTGTACTGTCATTGGTGAGGTACTAAAGTCTCCAGTGCAATGGTGATGAACAGGGAGGCCTAGTGTGCTGCGATTCATGGGGTCACAGAGTCGGACACAACTGAGCAACTGAATTGAATTGAACTGATATACACACACACATTAATATTTTTATTTTTCTCTTTGAGAACTTTGATTTAATGGATATTTGACCATGTATTCTTTTCCATTAATCATATTATCAGTTTATTTTTTTGAGTACCTTTAGCAAGCAGGTAGCTCACACACATAGAAGTTGGTTTGACTGTAAGTGCTTCATGTAAAACTGTCTTACCAACTGTGCCAGTTATTCAATGATTGTGTCTCAGCTCTGGAGTCACCCTTAATTGCTTATCATGTGAAAATGAATCTGTGACCTTAATTTTTCCTTTGGTAGCCAGGAGTATGTTGAGGTCCATCAGGAAAGGGCTCTGAAAAGATGATGCTGAGGCAAGGGGTTGTTCTTCCCCATTCTGTATGCGCACCTAGCAGGTCTCTGCAGAGTGTGGGCTTCTCCAGGGTCCAGCTCCTGCAGTGTGTGATGGCCGACAGCACCCAGTGATGAGAAGTTTTCTCCAGTACTTCAGTGCCCCAGGCACTTTTATAGCAAGGTGCTCTGATGAGAACCCTCCTCTAAGGAGCTTCACCAATCCCTAGAGGGTGCTTTTCTGGAAAGTTCCAAAAGACAGAGCACCAAGCTCCCCAAATAAAATTATTTTGCTAGCAAGTAATAAACAGCTTTTCATACTGTTCGAGGGCAGAAGGAGAAGGGGACGACAGAGGATGACATGGCTGGATGGCATCACCAACTCTATCTCCAGTACTTCAGTGCCCCAGGCACTTTTATAGCAAGGTGCTCTGATGAGAACCCTCCTCTAAGGAGCTTCACCAATCCCTAGAGGGTGCTTTTCTGGAAAGTTCCAAAAGACAGAGCACCAAGCTCCCCAAATAAAATTATTTTGCTAGCAAGTAATAAACAGCTTTTCATACTGTTCGAGGGCAGAAGGAGAAGGGGACGACAGAGGATGACATGGCTGGATGGCATCACCAACTCTATGGATGGGAGTCTGAGTGAACTCCGGGAGTTGGTGATGGACAGGGAGGCCTGGCGTGCTGCGATTCATGAGGTCACAAAGTGTTGGACAGGACTGAGCGACTGAACTGAACTGAATAAACAGCTTAGGCTTCCTTGGAGGGTCAGTGGAAAAGAATGTGCCTACCAATGTAGCAGTCGTGGGTTCGATCCCTGGGTTGGGAAGATCCCCTGGAGAAGGAAATGGCACCCACTCTAGTATTATTCCCTGGAAAATTCCATGGACAGAGGAGACTGGTAGGCTACAGTCCACGGGGTCACAAAGAGTCGGGTATGACTGAGCAGCTAAATTAAACAGCTCAGGAGGCAAATTCCAGAAGACAGATCCAAAGTTCCAAGCTGTTTTGAACAAGGACAGCATCATCTGAATAAGCGGTACAGCCCGCATTCAGAGAAGCCAAGGAAAAGAAAAATTTCCTTTACAGTCACTGACATTATAGTTAAGCTTTTGAAATCCTTAAAAGGGGCTGATAAAAGACAGTGCTTTGAGGCGTTCATAATTTCCTGCCAGAAAACTCAAAAGAGTCAAGAGTCCTTTTCTTTTTTTTTAAAGCATGCCACCTCCTACTTTCGCATCTCCTTTCATATTGATTATGGAACAAAACTCTCCTAATTTATTTAAAACTTCTCTTTTAAGTATCCTTTCCTGTGAACTGCCTTTCCTGGTATCCAGCTTAAGAGTTATCATGTACTAACCTCCAGTATCTCTTCTATGACATCATTTTGTGTCAGTTATGTGCATGGAACTTATTTATTTGTTTGCTTTTTCTCAGTCCTCTCCCTGTGATGTGAAACTTCCATGACAACAAGGTCCTCAGTCATCTTATTTACTGCTCAATACACAGAGCCTAAAGCAATGCCTTGCACATATGTGCTCCATATACATTTGTTTACTGACTAAATCACCAAGAGAAACGGACAGATAATACATATGGGGAGGGTTACAAAGAGATCTTACAAAGTATGTGTATCTTTGACTCCTTGCTGAATTGGAAAGAGCTGTCCAGTTTCACCTTCAGACTTATCATGTTTATTATCCTAACGCTGGAGTCTGCCAGAAGTCTCTCCTGACTTCAGATTTAATCAAGATCTAAACAAAGTGATCTAAATAGAATAACTTTTTTATTTTCTAGTAGGTTAATTTGCACTCACAAGGAACTCCAGATTGGGTTATATGCTATGCTGTGCTCAGTCATAAGTCATGTCTGACTCTTTGTAATCCTGTAGACTTGTAGCCCACTGGGGTCCTCGGTGCATGGGATTTCCCAGACAAGAATACTGGAGAGGACTGCCATTTCCTCCTCCAGAGGATCTTCCTGACCCAGGGATGGAATCTACATCTCCCGCACTGGCAGGCAGATTCTTTATCATTGAGTCACTAGGGTAGACTGGGTTATACCATATCCTGAAAGGTCTGTCTCCATAAAAAAGGATTCCTTCATTCTAGAGAGCCTATGGAAGGTCTTTTAGGCTAAGGCATTTTAGTTGATAGACTTATTGCCTCTCATTTAAGAAAATATATACTGAGGTGTGTCACAGAATATCATTTGACACCCCTTTTAAACATCGGTTTCATTTCTGTTAAGTAATTATTTTTTTTGGTAGTGAAATTACTGCAGATAGGATGGAAAATAAAATATTTAAAGAAATGACAAACTGTTGAGATAAACCACTAGCATTCAAATAACTTTACTGAGCGCCATGATTGCCTGGGACTATACCCCAGTCCTGTTTCCTCTCCTCTGCTCAGATGCCCAGAGAAAGCCCTGAAACAGAGCATGAGGGTAACTAGAGAGTTTACTGACACACTCAGGGGGCTCATGGAGGCCAAAGTAGAACGCTGTGATACTGGAGGCAGAGAGACGTAAGGATGCTACTTTGGGCATGTGATGAGTTTAATCAATTTGTATATGCTTCAAAAGGGCAAAAGAATATCATTTATAGTTGATTAAATACTGAGTTTATGGTATGTTTCTATAAAATTCTGGGCATCAAGCCTAGGTTGAAATATGACTTGATGCTATAAAATTGCCTGTATTTTATTTATATCTCCACTCGTTACATAGTGTTCTGTAAATTTCAGGCTCTTCTATAATAATGCTTTAAATTACTTTTTCATTTAGTCCAAGATATTTTTCTAAACCACAGAAGTACTTTCATCTAGACTTGAGGTTTGTGGTTTTGCTTTCTTTCTTAAGTCAACCTTTCCATATTATCTGATTTGTGCTTCCCAGGCTGTCCAAATTTCTTAATATACTATGAAACCAAGCAGCAAATGCTGAACTACTCTATTCGGTTTCATTTTCTGAAAAGTTGAATGAAGAATTTTTATTACATCATATGGAGCCTGTTGGGTTAGACCTAGGGGTCACAAAGAGTCGGGCATGACTTAGCACCACACACATAGATCATAAACAGGAAAATTAAAGCATCTTGATCACAAATTTTATGAAACCTTAGTGATTTTCTTTAGTGATCACTGACTTGCTTTGAACTAAGGGCTTAATATCCAAAAACAGTGAAGGGAGAGAGAGATCACACTGGCTTCATTCCCTGAGGTCTGCCCCATTCACTTACAAACTGAAGCACAGGGGACGCAACCTAAAACAAATGTAGCAGAGAACCCTTGTAAACCACCTCACCCAAATACATGCTTAACACATATTTGATGACTGTGTTGAAGAAAAATAGGGTTGCTGTGCACTCATGTGTATCAGACATACATATTTGTCAGAAACATGGGTATGGCTGTCAAATCAGTTTCATCGTTTTTTCTGTTAAAGACAGTTAATATTGTGAAACAAGTACTAAAAAGTACTTGTTTCGTGATAGCTTTGGTGATCTCAAAGCATCTGACTGCATATATCAAAACAAGTATTTGGATATGAAAAAACTAAATTTTGCTTCAATCTGTGTTTTCTGTTAAGAATTGATGAGAATGATGCAAAGGGCTGGCTAGACATGCCCGGTTCAGTGTTCATCAGGTCATCATCTCCAACAGACACTTGTAGCTTGAACAGTTTAATAAAGGGCTGTCAGTGAAATGGGAAACTGTAACCCCCATTACTTTTATAATTCTGTACAAATTACTAATGATTCTGGATATAGCAAATATATTCAGGATGGAAGAGTACAAGAGTGGTTTTAGGTCTGCATTCATGCATGGTCTTTTCCCTTTTGCCAGATGAATAAAGAGGATTCTAAGGCCCAGAAGAAAACCAGAACCACAGAGCAGAAGAAGCTTGGGTTCTAAATTGACTGTGTTGTGGAAGATCATCTCTGACTAGCAGTCGAGGTCATGGAACATGAGATGAGGAAGTAGGAAGCAGCAAAACCAGCCAAATATTTGGAACTGCCTTCTTCCAGTTCTCACTGCATTTTGTGGTGATACCAGTTCTTCACCAAAGGCATAGAGAGAATAAGATGTAAGAAGTAACTAATTAGAAGTGTATGGAAAAAAGGAAATAGTAACACAATGGACTATTCTCTTCTAATTGGGCAATGAATGATTTTCCAAGAGGTCAGTTATGTATGTATGCACAAGTTAAAAGTAAGTTTTCAGATCCTTACCTTCTTAAAATCTATCTGCCTGAGGATGAATATGTGAGAGAAAAACACGTTTTTCCCATCTCTCTTTTCCCATTGCCATTCTCCAGTTACAAAATGGGAGAGGGTGCTCTCTGTGATGTATCATCTGGGGTACAAAATCTGTTGAGGGGGTAGGAGCCTCAAATAAGGGACAATTCATTAGAAAGTGTATGCCCTCAATGACTGGATTTGAAAAATCTTTAAGTTAAATGGTTTCCTAATTCTCTACTTTCAAAGAGCTGACGTTGGATCTAATTGGGTTGATAGTTGGAAGATAATTAAAGATAATTTTTGATGACAGATCCACTAGGTGATTTTTAGCATACAACTTAGAAGTGGCACAAAAATCTATATAAATGTTGCTGGAATAAAATGTCAATATCCTTCTATTTACTTATAGTTTAAAATTGTGAACAGGATTTTTCAACAGAACTACAAAAAAGAAAGTTAAAAACTCTAAGAGTTATCAATCACACTGGTCAGAATGCCTACCATCAAAAAGTCTATAAATAATACATGGTGCAGAGGGTACAGAGAAAAAGGAATCTCCCCCCACTGTTGGTGGTAACATAAATTGCTATAGCCATTATGGAAAGCAGTATGGTGGTGTAAAAGCTACAAACAGTTACCATATGATCTAGTGATGCTACTCCTGGGCATATATCTGGAGAAAACTATAACTCAAAAAGATACATGCATCCCAGTATCTCTACAGCACCATTTATAATAGCTAAGACATGGAAGCAACCTAAATGTCCATCAGCAGATGACTGGGTAAAGAAGATATGTCATAAATACACAATGAAATATTACTTAGCCACAAAAAAGAATGAAATCATGCCATTTATAGCAACAAGAGATTATCATACTAAGTGAAGTAAACCAGAGAAAAATATCAGATGACATAGTATGTGGAATCTAATAAAAAAATGATAAAAACGAACTCATTTTCAAACAAAATAGACTCAGACATAGAAAACAAACATGATTACCAAAGGGGAAAGGGTAGGAAGGGATAAATTAGGAGTTTAGGATGAACACTGTACACTGCTATATATAAAATAGATAACCAACAAGGACCTACTATATAGCACAGGGAACTATACTCAATATCTTGTAATAACCTATAATGGAAAAGAGTCTGATCATTTTGCTGTATATCTGAAACTACCACAATACTATAAATCAACTATATTTCAATTTTTTAAAAGTTAGGGGTAGCTTTAATATTGATCCCTGTATTGTTTTAGCAATAAATAATATTCCTATGTAGATATTCCATCTCATCTCATTGAATTTCCCATAGCATTTTAACTTTATATGTTTTATAATTATTTTTCAA